>JACXGJ010002378.1:0-66711 GCA_016801105.1 Esox niger | reverse complement strand
CCTACTTATGTTGAATGTTTGTGCACAGTGGTGTGGTTTATTTTGGTTTGTCAGCCGTAGGCTACACAACCCGGTCATTGTCTGTTTTGAGTTTGTTTCCTTTGTTACTTTGTTCATCCTTCATTAAAAAACATGGATAACTACCTACATTCCGTCTCTGCGCCCGTGTCCTTCCATCAATTCTACCAGATTCTTGACAATCTTGGTGTTCTACTGTAATGGCCTCTTAACTGTACTCCCTAAAAAGACTGTAAATCAGCTGCAGCTCATTCAGAATTTAGCTGCTAGGATGTAAACCAGGACCAAGAGGACAGAGCACATCACTCCATTTATTGAATCTTTGCATCTGCCACGTCCTGATTTACACGCTCCACCTGCCCGTTGGACTGGGGGTGGTAGCCCGAGGTCAGGCTGACCGAGACCCCCAGGTGCTGCATAAAGGCTTTCCACACCCTGGACGTAAACTGGGGGCCCCGGTCCGACACAATGTCCTCGGGCACCCCATAGTGCCGGAAGACGTGTGTAAAGAGAGCCTCGGCGGTCTGCAGGGCCGTGGGGAGACCGGGCTGAGGTAAGAGACGACAGGTCTTACAAAACCAGTCCACAACGACCAGGATGGTGGTATGGCCCTGGGAAAGGGGAAGATCAGTTAGAAAATCCACAGACAGGTGGGTCCATGGCCGTTGTGGAATGGGTAAGGGGTGCAACTTACCCATAGGCAAGTGTCGGGGTGCCTTACTCTGGGCGCACACCGAGCAGGAAGAGACGTACACCCTCACGTCCTTAGCCAAGGTGGGCCACCAGTACTTAATCGCCAGGGCCCGCAGCGTCTGTCCAATACCAGGATGACCGGAGGAGGGAGAGGTGTGGGCCCAGTAGATGAGCCGGTCACGGACAGACGTCGGCACATACGTGCGACCCTCAGGGCACGAGGGCGGAGAGGGCTCGTCACGCTGCGCACGAACGATGTCCGTGTCCAACTCCCACACCACCGGTGCCACGATACATGATGCCGGTAGTACGGGAGCGTCATCCACTGGCCTCTCCTCAGTGTCATGCTGGCGAGACAGCGCGTCGGCCCTGACGTTCTTACTTCCCGGCCTGTAAGTGAGAGTGAACACAAACCGGGAGAAGAACATAGCCCACCTGGCCTGGCGAGGGGTCAGCCTCCTCGCTGCCCGCATGTACTCCAGGTTACGGTGGTCAGTCCAGATGAGGAAAGGGTGCTCGGCCCCGTCTAACCAGTGCCGCCACGCTGACAGGGCTCTAACCACTAGCCAATTGCTCACGATCACCGACATCGTAATTGCGCTCCACTGCACTGAGTTTCTGTGAAAAGAAAGCACAGGGACGGAGCGTGTTCCGACTCCCCGTTCGTTGGGAGAGGACGGCCCCAAGACCACATTCGGACTCGTCCACCTCCACAACGAACTGAAGCGACGGGTCAGGATGAGCCAGGACCGGAGCTGTGGTGAAACTGTGTTTCAGTTCCACAAACGCCCGCTCCGCATCCGTGGCCCACCGTAACCGTGTCGCCCCACCCCTCAGGAGGGAGGTGATCGGAGCCACAAACTGACTAAAGCCCCAGATAAACCTCCTGCAATAATTAGAAAAGCCTAAAAATCGTTGCACGCCCTTTACCGTGGTTGGGGTCGGCCAATTACCCACAGCATCAATGTGGTTCTCCTCCATAGCCAAACCCGTGCGCGAGAAACTGTACCCCAGGAAGGACACGGACGACTGGAAAAACAGACACTTTTCGGCTTTTACGTACAATTCATGTTCCAACAGTCTAGCAAGCACTTTACGCACTAACGAGACATGCTCAGCGCGAGTAGTTGTTTAAATCAAGATGTCGTCAATATACACAACTACCCCTTCGCATAACATGTCCCTGAAAACGTCGTTGATGAAAGATTGAAAGAATGATGGAGCATTCATTAAACCGTATGGCATCACTAAATATTCGTAATGGCCCGTAGTACTGAAGGCTGTTTTCCATTCGTCCCCCTCCCGGATACGCACCAGGTTATAGGCACTCCTGAGGTCCAACTTTGTGAAAAAGCGGGCCCCGTGCATTCTCTCGACCTCCGCAGAGATTAAGGGGAGAGGGTAGCGGAACGCGATGGTGATTTTATTCAGCGCCCTGTAATCAATGCACGGGCGCAAACCACCGTCATTCTTTTTCACAAAGAAGAAACTCGAGGAGACCGGTGACTTGGAGGGCCTAATGTATCCATGCCCCAACGATTCCTCAACATACGCGGACATCGCCGCAGTCTCTGTGCGAGACAGGGGATACACGCGACCCTTAGGGAGTGCGGCTCCTTCTAGGAGGTTTATCGCGCAATCCCCCGGCCTATGAGGCGGCAATACAGAGGCCTTAGCCTTGGAGAAGACCTCGGCTAAGTCCCTGTATTCGGGAGGAATTTACACGGGGGGAGCACTGTCGGCGAACCCACGGAAACACCCAAACACCTACCTTGGCACTTCCGCGACCACCCCGACAAGACCTGACTCGACCACGAAATGAGAGGGTCATGGAGAGACAACCAGGGGAAACCCAGAACTACAGGGAACGTGGGAGAATCAATAACATTAAACGAAATAGTTTTGCGGTGTTGGTGACAGGTGAACATAAGAAGTGGGACAGTATATTCCCTAACAAAGCCTGACCCTAGTGGTCGATTATCCAATGCTCTCACAGGTAGGGGGCTGGTGAGGACCTGGAGGGTAATGTGTGCGCGTAACGCGAAATCCCTGTCGATAAAATTCCTAGCCGCGCCTGAATCTACTAGCGCCTTACACTGGGAAAATAATGGGAAACCGGGGAATTTGACAGGGACGGTGCAGAGAGTGAGTGGGAAAGCAATCGGTGAGTGTGCACGAGCTACCTAGGGTGGTGCGGAAGAGCCATGCCTGTCGCCTCTCGAGCCGGAGGAAGAGGGGTAGCGCGGAGCAGCGAAACCGCCCCAGCGCTTAGCTGATCCCCTCTGTTCCCCAGCTCCTCGCCCTCTGCCCGGGAGCGCAGCCGACCCCAGATCCATGGGGACGGCGGTGTCGAGGTGGTGGGGTGGAACAGCCGGGCCCCCGCTAGGACGTCCTCGGGTAGCCAGCATATTGTCGAGAAGGATGGATGTTTCGACCAATTGATCAAAAGAGAGGTTCACGTCTCGACATGCCAGCTCCCTTCGGACGTCCTCCCGAAGGCTACAGTGGTAGTGATCGAACAGGGCCCGGTCGTACCACCCAGAACTCCTGCGCCGATATCGTCCCCTGCCGACGAGCCCCTCGATGTTCCAGACGGCGGTGGCCCATTCCAGGGCTTTTCCGGACAGGCAGGAGACGAGCGAGGAGATCCTCTGGGCATCTGTCGGCGCAGGATGAATCGACTGGAGCTCGATGTCCACCTTTAACAGGAAACCCTGGCAGCGGTCCGCCGTCCCATCGTAATCCCGGGGGAACGGGATGTGCATCGCTCCTATTCCGGGCTGGGTAGGCTGGGGAAGCTGCAATACAGCCGGTGCTGCGGGAGCGGACTGGGCCAACTCTAGGCGTTGAACTGCTTGGAGGAGGGTGGTCATGGAGGCGCCTAGGTTGGCCAGCATGTTGGCATGATCCTGGACGATCTCCGCAACACTGGCGTCCTTCTGAGCTCCGTGCTCCATTTTCTTTCTTTTTGAAAGGTGTGTTATTCTGTCAGCAACGTCTGAATAAGAGAAAGATGGAGCGGACTGCGGAGTTTGTATGTTTTCTGCGTCTTTTAATTTGTGAGCCGACATACGCTCAATTACATAGAGACAATAACACACAAAGACAAAGGGAGCAGAGGGAACATATATACTGAGGGGAATGACTTAATGATGATCAGGTGCGCTAGACAAGACAACATGTGCAATGAGTTGATGAGTAGGGCGATGGTGTCAGAAGGTCGGTGACATCGAACGCCGAAGCCCGCCTCCTGCAGGGGGAGGATGGGCAGTAGATGGCATAGTCGTCACAGATGTCTTTGATGGTGTTTGTTGATCGTGTTTGAGCCTGTAACATCATGTGCTAATAGACTATCAATATGCTGCAATAAACATTGAATACTCTCTCCCTTGACAACCGAGTACGCAAGTTATTATTACTACCAATATACGACATTGCTGATTTCTAACACCTGCCTTATAAAGGAATACAGTGTCCCGTGGTAAAAGGGATAGTAAGAGTGGAAGGAGGAAAAAGGTCTGCAAAAACCTCTACCCCAGTCAAAGGTAGCGAGGAAAAGGAAAAACCTACGATTGATGTAGATTGCTATAAGGGATGTGCTGAAATGTTGAAACAAAAAGGAAAAGTAAGAAAAGAGGTAGGAACAGTGGACTGGTCCCATAAGGATAATAAAGAACAGGAATTAAGATAGAGGGCTGCAAGATTGCAGCAACAAAGGGATGAAGAGAGTTATCATTATGAGAAAACAATTAGACAACTTAGTGATGAGATAGCAGAGATGCGGGAAGAATTAATCAGACGTAGGGAAGAAGGACAGAGAGAGGAAGAACGTGAGACTAGAGAAGAAGAGGCAGAGGGGGCCTCCAAAGGATATGCATTGCGCAGTCGAGAACAGACCCCTGAAGATAGGCCACCTGCACAAATGTACCCAATTCTGATAAAAGGGGATAACCCACAATATCTGCCCTGGGCTTCGCAGGACTTTTGCCAAACCTGCATAATGGCGCAGGGAAATGGATAAGAATGTTAGAAGAACGGACCATGGGAAAACTGCTGGCGGTGGGGGACTTAAAGGCCTTGCTGGCCAGAGTGATGGGAATGACCAAAATGGAGGCGGTGCTAAGAGATAGTGACCTGACAGACATGATAGGGACGGTCCTGGGGGACGGACAGTCCTTTGACCCATTCCGACAGCAGCTATGGAGGGCCCTGAGGGACTAGTACCCGGCCGTAATAGACTCTGATGTGCTGAAGGGGACACCACTGGGGGAGACGGAAAATCCAGCAGTTGGAGAGGTGGAGGCTTGAGACTGAGAAAGATACCGAGACTGATGGCCTAGTGGCCTGCATGTTCAGGAAGGCATTGGTGGACGCATTGCCAGCACCAGTAAAAGTTGGAAGGCATTAATGAAATCCAAGCCACACAAAGAATTCAGAGACTATTTTATTCATACTGTGGAATGTTACTGGAAAAATTTAAAAAAGATGGCTGAACAGGGGAAAGAAATTCAAAGAAAGGTCACCCAGATGCACCTGGACAAGCTGACAAAAAAGAAAAAGACACAGGCTCCAGTAACCATCGAAACAGTCACAGAAGAAAACGTCATGGCACCCGTCCTCCAGAGAGTTCAACAGCCACCACGACAGCTGCAGGCCCCCCAGTCGCCCACCACACCAGTAGTAAATGTGTATATCCAGCCCCCAGGACAAGGGAGGGGGCAAGGAAACAAGCTGATGAAGAACCAGTGCTGCAGGTTCAAATAAATGATAGAGGCACACCAATGATGGTAGATACTGGAGCTACTTACAATTGTGTAAATCCAAATTATGCTTCACACCTCCGTTTGTCAGGAAAATAGGCTAAGACAGTAGGATTCTCGGGACACACGCAGCTGATACCCATGACAGCTCCAGTACAACTAGTAACGAGCGGATGCTCAGCTAAACTTCCCATACTAGTTTCAGGACATACCCCAATTAATTTGCTGGGAAGGGATGCATTGTGTAAATTAGGACTACAGATACTATGTACACCAGATGGGGTAATAGTGGAAAGCACAGGGATAAAAAAGCAAATGAGGATGCAGCAAGCATCTTTGGCTAATGAATTGAATAGGAGATATAAAAGATGGAGTGAAGAATGTTGTGTCCAAATGGGGACAGTATATTAAGGCGCAGATACCAAAAGCCAGAAAGCCTTCAATGGATTATCATTGTACATTGAGATATGATCCATACCAAGACATATTTTTTTGAAAAATTATGGTTGATGAATGTACACGGAAAACCAGCGCCAATTACATCACAATATTTCATAATAGTTAAACAAGGGGCAGCAATGGAAGTAAGTGATGCAGAAAGATCGAAATTGATAGCTAGATGTTTCAGCTCAGATTGGATAGAGGAATATGCCATAAAGGTGGCACCCCTTCAGGAGATAATGAAAAATGCCGGAGAGCAACAGTTAAGTGCACAACTGAATTGGAACTGTGATGCATTGACGGCCTTCGAAACGAAAAAACAGGATATGCAGTCTGCATCTGCTCTGGGAACACCTGACTATACAAAGCCATTCTTGTTGTATGTTGCTAATAGAGCTAAGGGCTATGCGACAGCGGTTCTAATGCAAGACACTTGTAGCGACAGGAGAAAACAACCTATGGTATACTATAGTACTAAATTGGATTCAGTAGCGCAGATATACCCACCCTGTTATCAGGGCTTGGCAGCGGTTTAATATGCCCATGATAAGGCCTCAACGATCACCATGGGATTCCCAGTGATTATTTACACCCATCATAAGGTAGCAGAAATGATTGAGCAGGATACATTTGTTTTAACAAACTCAAAGTTATCAGACTACTTGCCTTTGTTAACATATTCGGATGTAACCATCAGACGATGTGTGACAGTTAACCCTGGCGAAAAGAATTTTCCTCGGATATGAGGGAGAGCCTCATGATTGTGTTGCAGAGTCCTTGACTTTCACTAGACTAAGGGCTGACCTTTTGTCAACCCCAATAGTGGGGGTTGAAAAGAGTTATTTGTAGATGGATCCTGCTATAAGGATTATGAGGGAAATCATGTAGGGTTTGCAGTAGTTAGAAGGGAAAACAAAGGCCAGTTTCAGACTATAGTAAGTCAAGCATGTCCACAGCCATGTTCTGCTCATCTGGCAGAATTTAAGGCTCTGATAGCCGCCTGTAAGGGTCGAGGTAAAATAGTGAATATCTACACCGATTCAGCTTATGCACATGGAGTTTGTCATTTGTTTAGAGCTGTATAGAAACAGAGAGGGTTTAAGAAAACAGATGGACCATTTTACACCATGGTCATATTCGAGATTTAATGATATCGTTACAGGCACACAGGAAAGGAAACGACCACATTATCCAGGGAAACAACGCGGCAGACGAAGCAGCTAAAGCAGCATCTAAGTGTCATAACGGGTTAATGGCACCAGTCATACTTGTAGAAGCAGCCCCAGAGATGGATGATATTATCAGGATGCAGGAGAGAGCCAGCATTTATGAATAGCATGTGTGGATTAAAAGTAGAGCCACCAGGGATGGTGCAGGTCTTTGGAGATCCCATACCGGACACTTGGTGGCACCAGCCGCTTTTTGATAGTGAATGCCCATGGTTTTTACCACTTTGCCAGAGGCGAGATTATGAGGAAAATTAGGGATTCTGGTCACCATATATGCAGGCAACAGTGGATACAGCTATTGCGGAGTGCGAGGTATGTGAACAAAATAAAGTCAGGAAGGGGATAACAACCCCATTGGGTCATATCCCAACACCAGAAGGACCGTTTAGACACTTGGTGATAGATTATGTGGACATGATAAGACCTATCAATGGGAAGCGATACATGCTCGTGGTGATTGAAAGATTTAGTTGATGGGTAGAGGCTATACCCTCAAGGGATCAGGGAGCTGGAACAGTGATAAAGGGATGTTATGCCAAGATTTGGCATTCAAACAGAGATCAGCTCAGACAAGGGGTTGGCATTTATTGAAAGGACATTGAGACAGGTGTTTCAGCAACTCAGAATCAAGCAGATACTGGGATGTGTTTATCACCCACAATCTCAAGGAATGGTATAAAGAGTGAATGGAACTTTAAAAGCTAAAATCAATAAGATCTGTGCAAGCACCAGATTGAACTGGGTTGACGCTTTACCGCTGGCACTAATGAGCTACCGCATGCAGGCTAACAGAATAACCCATCTAACACCCCATGAGATGCTTACGGGTCGACCCATGCCGGTGCCGGTGCTAAGGGGTCCTTATGAAGGACCTCCATTTGAACAATTAGAATTAGAACTTAAAGAATATGTTAGACAACTAACTGCTATACATGAAGTTATCTATCGACAGGAAAGTGCAAGGGTGCCAGAGCCAGAATACAACAAGCCCCGAGCAGTCGAGCCAGGAGATCAGGTCTACAAAAGGGTCTAAAGGAGAAGGTGGAACGAGGCGAGAAGGCCCGTACCGGGTGATCCAGGCAACCCCAACAGCGATACGAGTAGAGGGCAGCAACACCTGATATCCTCTCAACCACTGCACCAGGGTTCCCGAGGAGCAGGTCAAAGGCCACGGAAAAAGGCAGCGAAGAGGAAGGAGAGGATGGAGACAACTCAAGCAGACCTGAGCCGGCGGGAGCTGAGGGAGTATTGGAACGTCCAGATCTATCCTCTGGGACACCCTTGCCAGATGAACCGGAATCGCCAGGAGAGGGCGCGTCAGGCGTGGGCTTAGGCCATGATGGTGGTCTGTCTGCTGTTGCTCGGCTGCGCGCTATGGCCGATGCGACTGGCCCAAGGAGAGATATGGAGGAGAGAAACTCCCCATGCCCTGGACCCTGTCAGCCCACAAAGCAGGGGGAACATCAGCAGCAAGGGCACAGGGAGAACAAGGTACCCCTGTCACTGAACCAGAGTTTGCCGCCATTGACCTCGCAGACGTGGACTGGGTCTAATATGATTGAATACACATCAAACACAAGTGACTCGGACACTGACCTAGACAAGAGGAATAGAGAATGCAAAGCAGCACTGTTTGCAGGAGTACTACCCTATCGTTTACTTATGATGACGTTTTCAGTTGAAGTTTTTATCAGCACAGACAATCTTGGGGACTGAAATCAAACAACTTGGCTGGGGACTGTAGAAGGAGGAAAGAGTCAATAGAGTGTGGAAACCTGCAGTGATGTAGGCAAGTGTGGCCCTCCCGGAAGACAACAGGTGCAGTTTAAGGATTGATAAGGATTGAGTATTATGCGCACGGTCTAAGTGCAGGATTTAGGGCAGGAACAGAGATAAGTAAAACACAGACAAGATAGTTTTTTGAGGAGACGGCTCCCGGAGCAGCAGTAAGAGAAAAAGGTGTGGTAAAAATGAATGGAGAACCATGGGGATAGTAATGGGATAAAAGCGTGGATAGTGAAGAATTGGACAAATACATACCATGGGTGCCAGGGAACCAAGCAAGGCGCAGGAAGCGAGCAGTGAGGGGTGTGCTGGAGGCTAGGGATGCAGTGATCCTGGGAAAAAACAGGCAGGAGGTGCAAAGGTCTATCCGGGTGAGGGCCCAGGGTGAAAATAACCTGTGTAGCTGGACAGATGATGCTCAGTACGGACAGGCAGTTTGGTCTGGAGATGCCTGTTTGATTAAGGTAATGGAAGTGAGAGACAGGTGGAGAATAGTGGTTGAATATGACAAGAGCAAGCAAGGGTTATTTCTGGAGCTCACGATTGTTAGTATTTTGAATGGAAGTAGGAAACAACGGATTGAATGGTGGCAGGTCTTGGCCCCTAGATCTGGGATGAGTGTTTGGAGGAACAATTCCAGTTATGGCCTACAGGGGTAAATGATGACACTTTTCACGATCCGTGTTTTGGTTTGGTTAGGAAGCACACAAATCCGAGCGAAAATGAAAAAGTATGGTTACTCGATAACATCAGAATGTGAGGCATTGAATGTAAGGATAAGTCCAGGCAGAGCAGAGGTCACCCTCCCATAACCGGGTTTAAGAATCTTAGGCAGACATGAATGCTTTCAGGCAAACGGTACAGAGGATGTTGGGCACTTCCCAAAGTGTAAAAAGACGCTAATGTTAGACAAAGGGGAAATATCAGTAGTACAAACGGGTAATGGTTTTACTCTGATCCAGAGGGCAGAAACACAGAACATTAATTTAGATCAAGACCAGGCAGATGTTTTTTGGATGTGTGGGGGAAGACAGCGACGCTCAGTGTTGGTCAAGCAATTGGTCTGGGACATGTGCAAGGGTCAGGGTAGCACAGGATGTGACTATAATACCTCATGTTCAAATGCAGACAAACTAAATACAGCCACCCGCAGCATCATTACGGTCCTACGCACCAGACCCCCAGATTAGGATTGATGCAATAGGTCAGCCAAGAGGAATCCCTAATGAGTTTAAAGCAAGAAGTGAAATCATGGCAGGACTTGAAACTATACTCCTGGTTAGCTCCAACAAAGAATGCTGAATGGATTAATTATATATACTACAACCAGCAGCGCTTTATCAACTACACAGATGCAGCTTTGACGGCTCTGAGTGAGCAGCTTCGAGCTACAAGTAAAATGACATGGCAAAACAGGCAGGAATTAGACTGAATTTTGGCAGAAAAGGGTGGGGTTTGTGTGATGTTTGGTGAGCAGTGTTGTACTTTCATCCCCAACAATACTGCCCCAGATGGTTCTTTCACACAGGCCATGAATAAATTGAAACAGCTGAGAAAGGAAGTAAAGGATAATGCAGGCTCAGACACTCACACATTGAATTGGCTAGAAATGTCACTAGGACAATGGCGTGTCATCTTGACCAAAGTTGGAGTTATGATAGGGATAGTTTTGGTCATAATGGCTGTGGTGGCATGCTGTGTAATTCCTCTCCTTCGATCCTTTTTGACTAAGACGGTTGTTTCCCAAATGCCCCTACGGAACGCAGACTCGGCTACTGATGACTTGGAAGTCACAGGGTCTCCCTGGCCAGTATATGGATAAGTGTGGAAACCCCTGCAATGTTAAAGGAGGATCTATAAATTGCCCATATGGTAACCCTGAATGTGAATGGTCCCTCAAACCAGGAGCAGTCTGGGACTGCCAGGAATATTTCCATCAGAACTCTGCCGCACCCAACAATGTTGCTGTGGTGGCACCGATCATGGCCAATGGAATACCTACTGACGGAAGTACGCTCAATCTGGGCTATGATGTAATGGAGCCTGACTAGGTCTGGAACACTACCCATGTCCATATAGGGAGACTTGGTGTAGATTGTGCTGTAAGGGATTTCGGAAAGATGGACATATGATTGTGCATTATGCCAAAGGGGGGATTGCCCTTTATGAGCCGAGGAAAATTGTCCTCCAATATAAGAAGGTTTAGGACTACTAGGTGGCTGGTAGCCAACTTAGTATAATGTATTTGACATTGGAGATGATGGTTTTACTATTATTATTAAATAATTATGCATGATTTTGATTATTTTTATAACCTTATGATATTCCTTATGTATTACACTTAATCACTTGAAACAACATACTTGCGAGGCTCTGGCAAAGAAAATGCATCTGCTTACATTCATGTTTAATTGATTGATCACTAAGGTTGGGAGGTCTTTTACTCCCTCTCAGTCAAAAAGGGAGGGAGAGGTTTGACTCACTACAACCTCTGGGATGGTGGCCGATAGAGCGGATTGTTTTGTAAGCTATTGAAGTTGATTTCAGCTCTTTTTCGATGACTTTCAGGTCTTCCCCTCATTCACCATCCACAGGTTTAGATTATGGGGCTTGTGGAAGCCTCAAAGCGGGGAATATATGGAATATATGGAACTTAGAGGTACAACATAGGACTGTTATGGATGATGTAAGCAGTATAAGAAACATATCTAGATATGCATTGAATCTGATGTATTCAATGCATATCTAATGAAGAGTAATCAAAGGTAATCAAAGATATATTACCATTTTGTAACAATAAGTACAAGGGCCCTAATGGCTCTATTTCTATATACAGTTTCTACAAGTCTGCACCATCAGTATTTAACAAGGATTCAACAAGGAACATATCTTGAAGTACTGTGAAACCATGGTGGCGGATGGAAGAGGAAGATCCGCCCATGTATTAGCATAAGGGGATGGCCAGAAAGGTCATGCAAATTAACACTGTATAACATGTGTTTCTCATGTTGGCTAGACAGTTGTTCCTGCAGGTCAACTTGGCTTTTATGATCGCTCATTAAAAGTATTTGAATCCACAAACTCCTGAGTTATTGCATCTTTTTGAATTATTGTATCCTTTTTGGGCAAGAGGAAAAAAAAATCCACAACAGGAGCAGTAATACCAGAGTGTGGTGGTTGTTTGTATACTGTATATCTGTGCTGTCACCATTGCTGTGCGGGGGCTGGTCTTGAGAATGATTAGAGCACCAGCCAGTTGAAATGCCACATCAAATGACATTCAAGAAAGAGCAAAACAACTGCGCAACATGATTAATCCTTTGATGCAATGTTAAAGGAGAATAAAACATTTTTACAACTGAAAGTAGTCTATGACAAGAGAAACTGTAATCTATGGCTCAGTTCATCCTTGAAATACCTTATTGTTTTATTAATTTGTATAGGGAACAAAAAGGTCAAGTAAAGCAGAGGCACTGTAAATGAGTAGCATGCCCAAACTACAAAATAACAACCTTTTTATACTCTCAAAGTAATCTCCACTGTACCCTCATGTGCAAGGTATAACAGATGCATTGGTTTTGCTTATCTGGCAGTGTCTACATATTTAGAAGTGGAGTAAAAAAACATCTGAAACTTGCTAATTGGACCACTCTTGAAACTTCAAAAATGCATTTCTTACATGGAAAAAAATACTTTGAGTCCAGTGTCAGGGTACTTTGTTACTCTTCAAGGTTACTGAGACCAACACAATTGATTGACTTGCTGCCAGCAATCGCCTAGTCAGACAGAAACATCACTTTTCATGCTGTGTCATTTTATGTGAGTGAGTCTTTGGGATGTTGAAGGAAACTTGAAGCTATGTTAACATTTTCTTATAATACACTGTTTTTTTTACAGTTGAAGTACAAATATTGAAGGTATCTTAACTAAGGTCCAAAAGGATCTGTGTCACCATGGCAGCATCTATTGATCTGACGAATATCTTCTGGAACACAAGGAGAACATACCATATAAATGGTGTTATAGACAGTGACAGACAAAAAGGTGCCCTATTTCACTCCTGAGGTAAAGTCTTACTTCAGGTATGACAGAGGAGAGGCCTTCAATATTTGTAATTCAACTCTAAGAAAATAAGAAACCATGCACTAGGAGCTTCATAGAACTATCTAAAACCCTTCTGATTTATCTAAAACCAAAAATCAGTGATTACTCAGGAATTAGAGATCCTCCGTTCTAACAGACCCAACCTGTTGTCTCTGCTCAAAGTCTTGTTAATCTGATGAAAAGCACAGATAAAATAACACTGTTTAAATGTAATTTGAGTGTGTGTTCTGGGCTTTTTAATATATACTGGAGGCAGTGAGAGGAAATAGGCTTGAGAAACTTAACACAACACATACAGTGAGGCAAAAAAGTATTTAGGCAGCCACCAATTGTGCAAGTTCTCCCACTTAAAAAGATAAGAGAGGCCTGTCATTTTCTTCATAGGTACACTTCAACTATGAGAAATAAAATGAGAAAAAATATCCAGATAATCACAGTGTAGGACTTTTAATTAATTTATTGGTAAAATAAGTATTTGGTCACCTACAAACAAGCAAGATTTCTGGCTCTCACAGACCTGTAACTTCTTCTTTAAGAGGCTCCTTTGTCCTCCACTCGTTACCTGTATTAATGGCACCTGTTTGAACTTGTTATCAGTATAAAAGACACCTGTCCACAACCTCAGTCACACTCCAAACTCCACTATGGCCAAGACCAAAGAGCTGTCAAAGGACACCAGAAACAAAATTGTAGACCTGCACCAGACTGAATCTGCAATAGGTAAGCAGCTTGGTGTGAAGAAATCAACTGTGGGAGCAATTATAAGAAAATGGAAGACATACAAGACCACTGATAATCTCCCTCAATCCGGGGCTCCACGCAAGATCTCACCCCGTGGGGTCAAAATGATCACAAGAACTGTGAGCAAAAATCCCAGAACCACACGGGGGGGACCTAGTGAATGACCTGCAGAGAGCTGGGACCAAAGTAACAGAGGCTACCATCAGTAACACACTACGCCGCCAGGGACTCAAATCCTGCAGTGCCAGACGTGTCCCCCTGCTTAAGCCAGTACATGTCCAGGCCCATCTGAGGTTTGCTAGAGAGCATTTGGATGATCCAGAGGAGGATTGGGAGAATGTCATATGGTCAGATGAAACCAAAATATAACTTTTTGGTAAAAACTCAACTCGTTTGGAGGAGAAAGAATGCTGAGTTGCATCCAAAGAACACCATACCTACTGTGAAGCATGGGGGTGGAAACATAATGGTTTGGGGCTGTTTTTCTGCCAAGGGACCAGGATGACTGATCCGTGTAAAGGCAAAAATGAATGGGGCCATGTATGGTGAGATTCTGACTGAAAACCTCCTTCCATCAGCAAGGGCATTGAAGATGAAACGTGGCTGGGTCTTTCAGCATTACAATGATCCCAAACACACTGCCCGGGCAACGAAGGAGTGGCTTCGTAAGAAGCATTTCAAGGTCCTGGAGTGGTCTAGCCAGTCACCAGATCTCAACCCCATAGAAAATCTTTGGAGGGAGTTGAAAGTCTGTGTTGCCCAGCGACAGTCCAGAAACATCATTGCTCTAGAGGAGATCTGCATGGAGGAATGGGCCAAAATACCAGCAACAGTGTGTGAAAACCTTGTGAAGACTTACAGAAAACATTTGACCTCTGTCATTGCCAACAAAGGGTATATAACAAAGTATTGAGATGAACTTTTGTTATTGACCAAATACTTATTTTCCACCATAATTTACCAATAAATTCATAAAAAATCCTACAATGTGATTTTCTGGATTTCTTTTCTAATTTCATCTCTCATAGTTGAAGTGTGCCTATGATGAACATTACAGGCCTCTCTCATCTTTTGAAGTGGGAGAACTTGCACAATTGGTGGCTGACTGAATACTTTTTTGCCCCACTGTATGTGCTGACAAACTCTGAACAATGGACAATAGATAGGACGTGTTGCCTGTTGCCCCACACATCCTGTCCATACCTCCTGATAGGAGTTGCATATGTGACTGTCACAGGATGGATAGGACCATTGACCATATGTTGGAACATACCATTCAAGGGTCTTTTGTAGGATAAACCTTTCTTATGGAGGGTATTTGACTGTGTAATGGCTGGTTATGACCATTGACCACCTTTCATGTGTCTGCCTCCCATGTGGCATAAAAGACGGTGTTCACTTTGTATTCATTGGAGAGTAAAAAAAGAACTATGGAAGGTTAACATCTGAATAAAGATGGCTTTCTCCTGACTTCTGGGTGCATTCATTTTGTTCATGGATATCAAATGGATGGAAACTGACAGCAGGAATATATGATGAGTAGAACTGTATTACACCATTGTTTGTGTTGAACTTTGCAAGTTCTTCAGATCAGATTTTTTGAAGTGGCACATTGACACTGACCCATGTACAACGATCAGTCATAACATGACCACTGACAGGTGAAGTGAATAACACTGATCCAAAGTGGTCCAAGGAAGGAAAAACCATGAACCTGCGACAGGGTCATGGGCAGTCAAGGCACTTTGATACAGATGGGGAGTGAAGGCTGGCCCATGTGTTCTGAGCCAACAGACAAGCTACTGTAGCTCAAATTGCTGAAGAAGTTAATGCTGGTACTGATAGGTGTCAGAACATACAGTGCATTGCAGTATGTTGCATATGGGACTGCATAGCCCCACATGCTGACCCCTGAAAGCACGTACAATGGGCACGGCACGTGAGCATCATACAGTGAGGGAAAAATTGTTTTATATAGCTAACAAGATGAGATTAGAGCACTCCCTTTAAGAGTGTGCTTTTAATCTCAGCTTGTTACCTGTATAAAAGACTCCTGGGAGCCAGAAATCTTTCTGATTGAGAGGGTATCAAATACTTTTTTCCCGTCATTAAAATGCAAATTAATTTAACATTTTTGACATGTGTTTTTCTGGATTTCTGTGTTGTTATTCTGTCTGTCTAAAATTATAGACTGATAATTTCTTTGTTTCACCAAATGTGTCCACTTTTAAATCCATGCTAGAAACACTTCATTTTCTCGTGCCTATGACTGAGCTCTCAAACTTAACCCCACTGTGAGCCTGTTATTATAACAGCACTGTTTAGTGTTATAGTTTTTCTAGCTTCCTATGTTTTATATTCTATTTCTATTTTATTATTCTGTCTTATAGTTTTTCTAGCTTCCTATGTTTTATATTTTATTGTTCTATATTTTATTATTATGCTGTATTTTATATTTCTCTTTTTAATTGATTGTGTTATTAAATGTATATCCTGCTATATTTTACCAATTGTAATGCAAGATCTGTTGCTATCAAAGGAATAACCTCTGTGTAAACTGTTTTTGATTCTATTGCATTATTTCAATTTTCACCGTAAAGCACATTGAATTGCTTCTATGTGTGAATTGTGCTATATAAATAAACTTGCTTGCCTGCTTCCTAAAATGTTTGAGAGGAATGGGAGATTTGATATTGGCCTATAATTTAATATATCTAGAATTTTTCAGATGAGGCTATATTTCCACTGTTTGTATTTGGCACATATCCAAAAGATAGGAAGCATATAATTATGTTTAACATGTTAAACTAGCACTGGAAGTAGCTCCATAAGTTATTTTGTATTTTGTTGGAATCGGGTCTAACTGACAATTTGTGGTTTTGGAACTCATTACTAATTTAGTGAATGTGAAAATTCAAGTGCCCCCATTGAGACCAGGTCAGGGAGGTTCTGGGCATTCTCAGGACAACTGAAATGTTGAGGACTATACCTGTTTAAGGAAGAGTCATTTATTTGTTTGCAACTGTACATTTTTGTTCAACAATTGTTGATCAGATTGGAGAAATATGCTGATCGAGCAAATTTGAGTGTTTTTGTTATTGTAGTGTGCTGTTTATCCAGGCTAGTCTAAATACTTGGTTGAGCGCCACGTTCACACCCATTTTGATAACTGTAGCAGGGCATCTTCTACTATAGTTGACTGATGCATCTGTTCCATAACAAAAATACCAAATATTATATTACATATGCGTGTTAAAAGAAATGAGTAAGGTGCTTAAATTTAACTTCTTAAAACTTATGGAAAACTAATGATCTCCAAACACTAGAGAATTATCTTTGTTTAACTACTCAACTATAGAGATGATATTTAGCAAACTCTAAACTAAAAAATACTGCTTGAACTGTTAGAAATAGGCATCTGTGCATTCCTGTTTTTATTTCTTCCCAGTTTGAAGATTTAAAAATAGAAATGTGTTAAATTAATGAATTAATGAAATAGGCCATTTGAAGTCAAAAGCTAATACTGTAATGCAAAGCTGGGTAACTACAACTGTAACGCATCTGTAACATGTTGACTCAGTTGAGTCCACAGTGCCCAAGCCCCACCCACCATCCCACAGTGGTTGTTAGTGGTATTAACTGGTTGTTAGTGGTATAAATTTGAAACACACTGCATCAGAGATTGAGCGGTTTGTAAGTTGAAGGCAGTGAGGGCAGTGAGTTGAGGACAGTGTATCACTGCCACAGTGACTAATCCACCAGTACCTGTGGATTAGTCCTTCCCAAACTGTACTGAATGTTGTTCTGTTACTGTCAATGACAAGAAGAGATGCTAACTTACACAGGATCTGTTGATTACTGTTAAATTAGTACTGGGTCATTTGTTATGTCATAATTGGAACAATTGTTGATTTGTTTTGGAAATATATTTAGTTTGAAATCAAAATATGCAAAGGTTATTTTTTAAAGTACATTTAACTAGTGGATCACTATTATCCCATTCATTTTGGGAGACATTGAAATTGCGAGAGTATTCACTAGGACTGTTTTCCATTAAAACCTCTTGAATGTAACTAAGTTTTACGGGCATACTCCCTTTTCCGGCAGAGTAAAACATCTCAGGTCTTAGTCTTATTACCTTTTATGGGCATACTCTGCACCTCCCCACATTTATTTTGGATGCCTGGGACTTACCTTTATCAATCCAGACATCTGAGAGGCGACATCGTTATTAGAAAATCAGGTTTCGTGGAACACTTTCCTCTTACAAGGTAAGCTCTGGTTTGGTCTGTGCTTGAGATAAAGCTTCCTTTTTGGTACAAAATTAATTGTTAGGTTCTTAGAACCTTAACCAGCCTATTGGCAATGTTATCCGATCATGTATGATTGAAAAGACTTATTAATTGTCCGACAAGTTACATGTGTATTTGCGCATTGGACATAGTCTATTGGTGAAGAATTATGTTGCTAACGCTCCATTTGCCTTGATTAGCCTTCTTAGCCTATCTATGGGTTGGATTGACCAGTCTAGTAGCCAATTAGATTCTCCTTTCAGTGGTATTCAGATTTCCCAGTCTAGTAGTCAATTAGATTCTCCCTTCAGTGGTATTCAGATTTCCCAGTCAGGGGAGAGACTTCTTGGTTGCTCTACAAAATAGAATGGCATTGGATATGATTCTGGCTTCCCAGGGCAGTGTCTGTGAGGTGGTGGTATCTGAGTGTTGTACATTAATTTAGTCCAAGAAACTAATTAAGGTATAGAAGATACCATACAGTTCATGGATAAAACACATTTTCAGTGTTATCCTCTATGGTTGGCCCCTGAGGAATGACAATATACAGTCCCCTCCAAAAGTATTGGAACGGCAAGGCAAATTCCTTTGTTTTTGTTGTTCACTGAAGACATTTGGGTTTAAGATCAAAACATGAGTATAAGACAAGAGTTCTGAATTTCAGCTTTAATTTCCTGGTATTCACATCTACATATGTTAAACAACTCAGGACATACCACCCTTTGTTTGAACCCACCCATTTTTCAAGTGAGCAAAACTATTGGAACATGTGACTGACAGATGTTTCTTGTTGCCCAGGTGTTGCCTTTTAGGTTGATTGTTCAAACATTAAATAGCTCTGCATGACTAGTCTCCATCCTTGGTTTCAACCTATAAAGACTGCATTTCTTGTTAAAGAGGACAAAACAACATGAAGACCAGAAAGCTGTCTATGGGAGAAAAGCAAGCCATTGTCAAGCTGAGAAAAGAAGAATAATCATCCAAAGCCATTGGACAAACATTGGGCATAGCAAGCACAACAATTTGGAATGTCCTGAAAAAGAAAGAAACTACTGGTGTACTGAGCAACAGACGTCAAACAGGTCGGCCAATGAAAACAATAGTAGTTGATGACAGAAAGAACTGTGAATAAAAATAAAAAAACATCATTAAGTGACATCATCAAGGACCTCCACAGTGCAGGGGTGAAGGTATCACAATCCACTGTTCGAAGAAGACTCAGAGAGCAGAAATATAGAGGCCACACCACAAGATGCAAACCACTCATCATCAGTAAGAATCGTAAGGCCAGTTTGACATTTGCAAAGAAGTACAGAGATGAGCCACAAAAGTTCTGGAACACAATCTTTTGGACTGATGAGACCAAGATTAATCTCTACCAAAGTGATGGAAGGGCCAAAGTGTGGAGAAAGAAAGGAACTGCTTATGAGCCAAAGCATACAAGCTCATCTATGAAGCGTGGTGGAGATAATGTCATGGCTTGGGCGTGCATGGCTGCTTCTGGAACAGGCCCTCATCTCATCTTCATCCGCTTATCCAGATGCCCAAACCACCTCAACTGGCTCCTTTCAATGCAAAGGAGCAGCGGCTCTACTCTGAGTTCCTCACGGATGACTGAGCTTCTCACCCCGCTTGTAGCCGCAATTTCATTTTTTGGTCATGACCCAGCCTTCATGACCATAGGTGAGGCCAGGAACAAAAATGTACAGGTACATCGAGAGCTTTGCCTTCCGGCTGAATGGAGTCCTGAACGGGGCTCCAGTAGGGGACCCCATAATTCTGCTGGGGTACTTCAACACACACATGGGCAATGATGGAGGCACCAGGAGAGGCGTGATAGGGAGGGAGAAGGACTTTCGGTCGGCACCAAGTTGTTTCTGGAAAACTGTCCGCCACCTCAGGAGGGGGAAACGGGAAACCATCCAAGCTGTGTACAGTAAAGATGGAACACTGTTGACCTCAACTGAGTCGGTAATTGGGCGATGGAAGGAAACACCTTAAGGAACTCCTAAATCCCACTAACACGTTCTCTTTAGTAGAGGCAGAGCTGTAGGCTGATGGGGAGCATCGTCAATCTCCTTGGCAGAAGTCACTGAGGTAGTTAAACAGCTTCACAGCGGCAAAGCTCTGGGGATAGACGAAATTCGTCCAGGGCAGTGCCTAAGGAGTGGCGGACTGGGGTAGTTGTTCCCCTGTTCAAAAAGGGGGACCAGAGGGTGTGTGCCAATTATAGGGGTATCACACTACTCAGCCTCCCTGGGAAAGTCTACTCAAAGGTGTTGGAAAAGAGGGTTCGGCAGATAGTCGAACCTCAGATTAAAGAAGAAGAATGCGGATTCCGTCCTGGTCATGGAACATCCGACCATCTCTACTCTTACAAGGATCCTGGAGGGGGCCTGGGAGTATGCCCATCCGGTCTACATGTGCTTTGTGGATCTAGAGAAGGTGTATGACTGGATCCCCCTGGGAGATACTGTGGGAGGTGCTGTGGGGGAGTATGGGCTGAGGAGGTCCCTTCTTGGGCTATCAAATCCCTGGACGTCCAAAGCGAGAGCTTTGTTTGTGTTCTCTGTAGTAATTCTGACTCGTTCCAGGTGGGGGTTGGCCTCCATCAGGGCTGCGCTTGGTCACCAATCCTGTTTGTAATGTTTATGGACAGGATATCGAGGCGCCGTCGGGGTAGGGAGGGTTTACAGTTGGGTGGGCTGGGGATCTCATCGCTGCTTTTTGCAGATTATGTGGTCCTGATGGCATCATCGGTCTGTGACCTCCAGCACTCACTGGACAGGTTCACAGCCGAGTGCGAAGCGGTTGGGATGAGGATTAGCACATCTAAATCTGAGGCCATGGTGCTCAGCAGAAACTGATGGAGTGCTTTCTCCGGGTAGGGAATGCGGTTTTATCCCAAGTAAAGTGTGACGGTGAGGTTATGGACTGCTCCGCCATCTCCCGCTTTTTGCATCTTTCCAATTGCCATGAACTCATCCCGGTCCCCTTCATTTGTCTCGTTTCCAATTGTCTCTAACACCAGGTCCCAATTAGGTCATTTTCTATGTGTTTAAATGTTTCTCCTATGTTTGGTCACCTACAAACAAGCAAGATTTCTGTCTCTCACAGACCTATAAATCTTCTTCTTTAAGAGGCTCATCTGTCCTCCATTCGTTAACTGTATTAATGGCACCTGTTTGAACTTGTTATCAGTATAAAAGACACCTTTCAACAACTTCAAACAGTCAGACTCCAAACTCAACTATGGCCAAGATGAAAGAGCTGTCAAAGGACACCAAATACAAAATTGTAGACCTGCACCAGGCTGGGAAGACTGAATCTGCAATAGGTAGCAGCTTGGTGTGAAGAAATCAAAGGCTACCATCAGTAACACACTACGCCGCCAGGGACTCAATTCCTGCAGTGCCAGACGTGTCCCCCTGCTTAAGCCAGTACATGACCAGGTCCGTCTGAGATTTGCTAGAGAGCATTTGGATGATCCAGAAGAGGATTGGGAGAATGTCATATGGTCAGATGAAACCAAAATAGAACGTTTTTGTAAAAACTCAACTCGTCGTGTTTGGAGGAGAAAGAATGCTGAGTTGCATCCAAAGAACACCATACCTACTGTGAAGCATGGGGGTGGAAACATCATGCTTTGGGGCTGTTTTTCTGCAAAGGGACCAGGACAACTGATCCGTGTAAAGGAAAGAATGAATGGGGCCTTCCATCAGCAAGGGCAGTGAAGATGAAATGTGGCTGGGTTTTTCAGCATGACAATGATCCCAAACACACCGCCCGGGCAATGAAGGAGTGGCTTCGTAAGAAGCATTTCAAGGTCCTGGTGTGGACTAGCCAGTCACCAGATCTCAACCCCATAGAAAATCTTTGGAGTGAGTTGAAAGTCTGTGTTGCTCAGCGACAGCCCCAAAACATCACTGCTCTTGAGGAGATCTGCATGGAGGAATGGGCCAAAATACCAGCAACATTGTGTGAAAACCTTGTGAAGCCCTCTGTCATTGCCAACAAAGGGTTTATAACAAAGTATTGAGAATAACTTTTTTTATTGACCAAATGCTTATTTTCCACCATAATTAATCAATAAATTCATAAAAAAATCCTACAATGTGATTTTCAGTTTTCTTTTCTCATTTTGTCTCTCATAGTTGAATTGTGCCTATGATGCAAATTACAGGCCTCTCTCATTTTTTTAAGTGGGACAACTTGCACAATTGGTTGTTGACTAAATACTTTTTTGCCCCATTGTATGTAGACGGTCAGCAATTTCCTAGCAAACCATGCCAACCAAATTACACAACAGGGTCAGCAGTGTGTAAATTTTACCAACAGTCCTTAGCTTATGGAAAACACCTAAAGGACCAAGCCTTGGCTATTGACAGGTCAGACTTTTTACACGGCTTCTGCCCTTTATGTATTTAACTGCGTGCCAGAATGTGGATAGCACCTGCGGTCAGTACCTTCTATGGTGTGCTGGCATGCAACCAACTACCTAGTGGACCTGTCTGAGATGTTGCATCAATGATGATTGTCAATACACACCCAAGCAATCACCCCGGGGAGCATTGGCTGGCTATTTACATCACAGACGATGGCATTGGAAGGTTTTCTGACAGTTTTGGATTTTCCCAAGTCAATCAGCGCCTTTCTGCAAACTTGTTAGAATTTGGAATACAGTTCAAAACAAGTACAGGACATGATTTCAACCACGTGTGCACAACATTCTGTGTTCTTTATCTAATGACAAGAGGTAGGGGTCACAAAGATATCTTTGGTTGGTTGATAACCGCTTGCTGGGGGAGTGGCTATATCATTGATTGTGTCGCCAGATGTTTGTTTATACAAATTGATTTTATGCCTTACAAGCTTGTTTGGAACAGATGTAAAAGGCATTTTGAGACATGCCATGGCCTCTAAAAACATCCCCCACCCCAATGGCCTTCTAGAGTCAGCAATTCTATTAATTTTATCCTTATTGAAAATAAATTCACCATTTGAAGTCCCTGAGGTCAAATCTTTAGACCTGTGCATTCTATTAAGAATACATTCTACATTTTTCCTACACCTCGCTGGCACATTATCCAAAATGTCACTTCGTTCAACGGTTTGCTTAGTCTCAGTCATGTTTAATACATCAGGCCCCCGTCTCAGATCCGGGTAGATTTAAAGTCAGTGTATTTGTGTCAAGCTCGCTGTCTCACAAGTCAAAAATCTTTGTAAAATGGCAGTATCTTTTAGTTTTCTCATGTAAATCCAGATTGGTTGATGTTTTTTCTTTTGTTTGCGAATGAAGTTTTCTTGTATTTAATTTTGCGTTTCTGTCTCTTTACTTTTCAGAGCTGCGATTCTGTTAAGGGTATATTTCCGCGCCTTAGATTAAGTGCTATTTCAAAGAGTGATAGAATGAGGTCGGTTGAAGCTGATTCTAAAATAACTTTTCGTTGATTTGCCGGTGCCTAAAATAACATCTTCCAAAGTAGAAAAAATATTATACAAACGCGTTTAGACATGATCAGACTTTCTTAGGAACATACCCGATCCCCTGAAAATAACCCAGTTCTCAGATGGTAGTCTTCTGGTGTTGTAGCTGTGAAGTCAATAAGTAAATAACCAAAAGGCAGATGTGTTACGTCTTTAATACTCTCCATGAAGAGTCAAGAATGACCGGGGTATCTGCCTAAAATACTAATCTGTGTTCAAGTTAATAGTTCTACTAGATTTGCCTTTAAGAAACAAGTTTTGGACAACGTAAATTGCCTTCAGGTTACGGTGGTGTGAATATTGTGTGAAAACTTTCCATCTCTAAACTCTCTGATGCACTTTTCATTAAAACAACGTCAGCATTATCTTCACAAAATATATTTTACTTGAGTTGCTAGGGCCACTAATGACACAGTTGAATGGGTGTTGAAGTTGTGGTTCAAAAACGCAACCAATCCAAGAATGCGATTTAGTACCCGTAAGGCCTTGTGCTGTAATCAGTGAGCAGTACACACTTGTGGTATACAACTCTGAAACGCTAAGACACTACTCGGTTTTTCAATGAGAATGTTCTTTTATCTCTTGCAATTGTGTCTGCATTAGCAAAGATGTGATCATCATCACCACCCTCGCCTTGTAAAATGTTATCAACCAGTCATGTTATCGTCTCCAAATTATCAATGGTTGTGTTTGGCTATTGAGTATAAAGCCTTTTGCTTTGAGACAGGTCAGACCTTTAACGGTTTTGTAACTGTATCCCTTTGGCCCACAACTAACAATTTAAGCGATGCTGTCACTATCTGGTAACTCATCGGTCAAGTCACTTAAGAATGGCCCCAGTGGGGGCGCATTCCCCATGGCGGGTGACAAAGATCACTGAATCAGTGTCTGTGTAGTGTATACATCTATCCAACTTCTCCCAAGAGTGAATACAACTTGAGTCTAGCATAAGCGGTTGTGAAGGCTGCAATAAATGTTTTGCTGTTACGTGGTTTGATTGGCGTCTGTTTTTGTTACACCACTGTACCATCGCAACTGTGTCTGAGATGAAAGAAAAATAAAAAACGTATATTTCATTGGAAAAAAGGTAGTGGCTGAACTCTTCCAGATTTGTAATTGTTCGTAAGGTTAGTCTGCTCACACATCTTACCCCAAAGACAATTCATTGCCAATTTAGCAAAAGCACTGTTTACAACTATGTTTTCCTTGTCAAGCTGCACACCCTCCTTTTCATGATATTCATGGATATACTGGTCTTTAGCATCATCATCAACCACAGCTGGTGGGATGCCGCTAGCTTCCTGCTTGTGCTTTAGGAATGTTCTCATGTAATCTGTAAAAAGATAATCTGATGTCCTGGTGAAATCCCAGACTTCAAATATTTTGACAATGCGATAACCATTCTCAACAGCCTTTACCAGCTCAATACAAACCTAGGTACCCGTTAAAGCTCTTTCAATATGTGAACAATCAGTTACCTGGTTTTCAGTCTCTGCACATAATCTACATAAGGGAAAGAACAGCTGACTGCTGACCATGTGTGGTAAAACGAGCTGACAAAGGCCTTTCGGTGGACACACCGTAGCCTTAACAATACTAAAGTAGGTGTCTAGCATTTTGAAATCTCCAAAGATTGTCTGGATGCCCAATCGGATAAGTCTTAGTCTTCGTCGCAGAATGAGTAAACTCTTCAGACATCGTTATACTGAATAGTCTCCCCTTCTCGTGCTGTAAAAATGAATTGCATTGGTATGACCTCCTAAAAGAGCATCCCGAGGGTCAAGGCGCTCTGGAGTATCAAAGGTCTACAAGAAAGCTTGGGCATCTGCGGATGTGTTTTTAAGCTGATTCCACTCACACTCTCATATGTATTGAACATGTACATGTTGTTCTTTTAAAGCCTCAAGCTTTGTCAGCCATTATTCGAGCATCAACCTGTACTAAATCTTAGTTACCGGGTTCATGCTTGTTGAACAGTAACATTTTGGGTGACCGTGCCAGAAACAGCCTAGAAATACAGACTGTGCACACACCATCGCGTTCAACCTATCCATCAACATAGTAGCCACCGATTTTCATTTCACTCCAGTTCAGGGCATGCTGTTGTGACAACTACACCATCTGCTGCCAGTGCTCCCCCTGCAGGAGGCAGGCTTCAGCGCTCCACGTCACCGACCTTCTGACACAATTGCCCATCTCATCATCTCATCAACTCATCACACCTGTTGTCTTGTCTAGCGCATCTGATCATCATCCACAGTCATTTCCCCCAGTATATATGTTTCTTCTGCTCCTTTTGTCTTTGTGTGTTATTGTCTCGCCTTCATGAGCATTGTTCATCTCCACAAATAAATGAATGAGAATACATCGACTCCGCAGTCCGCTTCTCCTTGTTCCCCAAACCGAGCTGACAGCTGTATTGATATATTCTCATCAGAGGTCACATATTCAAGCCTCTGGATTGAGCTGTTTGAGAATGTCTTCTGACAATGGTAAAAATCATGAGCTTGCTACCATTACCAAGTGTTGCGCCAGTACCATTGTTTGCAAGGTACTGCATCTAAATGTAACCATCAACCTTTAGAGTTGTGTGTGTAGATGTAAATATGTAGTCAGCATAAACATATGGAAAAAAGCAGCAACACAGGCATCTCCAGCCGAACACCACGTCTTGATATCAAAGCTTATAGCGCACACAATATTTGCAGTGTGTACACCGTTCACAGGATTGGCAATTGTCTCAAAATCATAAAATATGTAGAGCTCACTGGGGTCCTCAGGTTTAGAGGGTTTTATGAAACACTGATGGTTAATTTCAACAGCCAGATCCACGTTACAATTCAGACATGTTAGCCATGCTCTTGTGCGCTTTATAGTTTGTAATACTAACCTAATGACTACAGTATTTCTTCGGATCACACCTGCTAACTCAATGAAAGCCTGTGTAGCGTGTATCCTGGGAGAGTAGCCAGTTATCTGCCTTTCCATTTTTGAGGATCTCCCTGTTTTGTTCCAAGTACGCTCATTCAATCCCTCTCTACCCACATAATTACCAGGGTTTGCCGGGTCGTTGTAAATACTTTTCATAACCTGTTCAGACATCGTAGAGCATTTAGGCAATAATGAGAATACATGTTTAGAATTGTTTTATTTGAGTTATCGAAATTACACATCATCCAGGATATTCAGAAAGGTTACAGAAACATTCAGAATTCTGCTGATTAGAAAATCTGTAAACAATTTAGAAATATATTAATCCACAGCATCATTACTCAACAGTTTTACCACACAAACATCTGTTACATACGTAACCAAACATAACAGGTGCCCAATTTTAAAGTCTTTGTTATCAACATTTGAACATGTTGGAAGTTTATACATGAAGTTGTTTAGGTCTTTTGATTCAACACTGTTTGACAACAATTGTGGCCAATCATCAGATGTGTTCCTGACTGTTTCCATATGGTTGTTCAGATTATTAAAACGTTTTATAATGAAATGGTCTTGGTTATTAAAAGGCCTACAAACATCAATACCTCTCTGGATAGCTTTGTGCATCAACTGTTTAATCGCTGAATCCACATAGGATTAGTTTAGATACATGTAAACATGAGAACTGAAGTTACCAATCCTCAGACAACAGACTCTTTGCTTTCGTCACACCCAGACGCTATTGCGTCGCATACATCTTCCTCATTAAATGTATCCATGTATTCATCCCGGTTCTCACTCAGTCTCTGTGTGATGTTTGGCAGCAACTTGAGCTCAAGCAGAAAGTTCTCAGTGGCCACGTGAACATGCGCCAGCGGTGCATGAAGCCCTGATGCAATCAAAACCATGACCAACACGTTTCAGTTGCTGTGTTAATACATCTCCACAATATCATAATGGGGCTCAAAAAAATAATCAGGCGGAATGTTCTCTGGCTCTGGTGGTCAACTTCACATCCGATGCATGCTTTGTGGAGAATAGCCACAACAGCGTTTTCCAGAATCATACCCAATGTTGCTTTGATGATCTTTAAAACTTGTGGTGCAAGGCATTTGTCCATTTTGTGACAACTCTTGTCAGTATTTGAAAGGTATGACAGATTAAGCTGATCACCAAACCAGTCAAGCCAATCGTAGCGTCTTGTTGTGTATGCCTGTGGAATCAAACTGTCGGGGTCTGGGTTGCCATGGAAGTCTACAGCGTTGTCAGCCATGGCGTCACGCAGCCATGCCTCAACCTTGTCGAGTTCAATCTTCGGTTGGTTGTATTCTTGAGACATGTTTGGTGAATTCTTCTGACTGCTTGATAGTCACAAGCGGTACGTCTGTTTTAATGCTGTGCTGAGGACTGTGTTATCTTTAGGCTGGGCTTAATGAAATGAAAGCTGAAATTCTGAACTCTTGTCTCATACTCATCTTTTGAACTTAAACCCAAATGTCTTCAGTCACTAACAAAAACTAAGGAATTTGCCTTGCCCTTCCAATAATTTTGGAAGGGACTGTATGTATCAAACAATATATATTAATTGGATATAAAGCCTACACACCACTGTTAAAATGCCAGGTGTTTGTGATGTAAAAGAATTTGACAAAGATAAATCAGGTCAGAACCTTTTCCACATTTAATGTGACCTATAACATGAACAAATGAAAAACAAACTGAAATCTTTGAGGAGGAAAAATAAAAAACTCACAATAAATTGGTTGCATAAGTGTACACACCTTTAAACTAATATTTTGTTGAAGCACATTTGATTTTAAGTTTATTATCTTTACATGACAATATTTGGCCACTTGTGAAGGTAATTCCATCGATAGGCACTCTTAATAAAAAAGTAAGTACAGAGACAAAATTCTCTTTGCACAATTAACAGTATATTTGCAAATAGAGAGACACATCAAAAGCTTACAGAATAATCATTTGAGGAGCCACTAAAGGAAAATACATCATCAATATGTATTTTACAGTTAAAAAGTGATGTGGTAAAAAAATGCAACTCAGCTGTCTTATGTCACACAGGTTTTACCTGAAGGGTGGGCTAACCTCCCACACAATGTGTAACCTTTTTAAACTCTTGAAGAGGGCATGCAGCATCTGGACAAACAATAGATTCCCTGATCAGTTGTACAGATGGGCAGATTAATGAGTAACCCTATAATCAGCCGATACCAGTCAATGATGCCCCCAAGGCAAATAACAGATCCCCTTATTCAGAGTGCCTAAAGATCCTCTGTATTATACAGACATGTGTGTCACAACCAAAGACAAGAGTTACATACCAGGTAATAGATAAGCAAACATGTCTCAAATGTACATTAGTTCAAGATTTTCCATAACACACTTCTTTGCAAAAGCGCTCCAAATCTGTCAGATTGCATGGACATCCCCAGTGCACAGCCCTGTTCAGATCACCCAACAGATGTTCAATTGGATTCAGATTAGGCCACTCCAATGTGTTAATCTTCTGGTGGTGAAGCCATGCTTTTGTGGATTTGGATGTGTGCTTTGGGTCGTTGTCGTGAGAGGCGAACTTCCTTTTCATCTGCTGCTTTCTAACAGACACATGGTTTTGTGCCAAAATTGCCTGGTGTTTGTAACTGTCCATAATTCCCTCCACCCTGACTAAGGCCCCGGTTCCAGCTGAAGAAAAACTACCCAAAAGCATGATGCTGCCTTAACCATGCTTCACTGTGGGTATGGTGTTCTTTGGATGATGTGCAGTGTTGTCTGCGCCAAACATACCTTTTGGAATTATGGCCAAAAGGTTCAACCTTGGTTTCATCAGACCACAACACATTTTCCCACTTGCTTTTGGGAGACTGGATGTTTGTTTTTGCAAACTTCAACCAGGCTTGGATGTTTTTCTTTGTAAGAAAATGCTTCCGTCTTGCCACCCTATCCCATAGCCCATTCATATGAAGAATATGGGAGATTGTCACATGTAGCACACAGCCAGTACTTACCAGAAATTCATGCAGCTCCTTTAATGCTGCTGTAGGCCACTTGGAAGCCTCCCTGACCATTTTTCTTCTCGTCTTTTCATCAATTTTGGAGGGCCATCCAGTTCTTGGTGATGTCTCTGCCATATTTTCTCCACGTGATGATGACTGTCTTCACTGTGTTCCATGGGATTCATAATGCTTTGGGAATTATTTTGTACTGTTCTCCTGACTGATATCTTATAACAATGAGATCCCTCTGATGCCGTGGAAGCTCTCTGCGGACCATGGCTATTGCTCAGAGATTCAACTAAGAAAATGTCGGGCAAGTCCTACTAGAATATTGGAACTTTATTTGTGATTATTCAGAGTCACTTTAAATGATGGCAGGTGTGTAATGTCTTCTATTTAACATGAGTTTGAATGTGATTGGTTAATTCTGAACAGAGCCCCAATTATAAAAGTGTGTGCACACTTATGCAACCAAGTGTACGTTTTTATTTTTCCCCCTTGAAGATTTCAGTTTGTTTTTCAATTGAATTTTTCACATTATAGGTCACATTAAAAGTGTAAAATGTTCTGACATGATTTATCATTGTCTCATTCTTTGACATCACAAATACCTTTAACAGGGGTGTATAGACATTTTATATCCAGTGTGTGTGTGTGTGTGTGTGTGTGTGTAGGGAGAGGAGGAGAGGGGAGACGAGAGAGATCACATCCCCTGTCATTATGTAAATCATAATACCTGCACAATAATATTTATTTCCAGCACCCTTTATACTCTGCTCATTGCACTATTGTCTCACAGTTTTACTATGCCGTTGTTTGGTTAATTAATTTTGTGTATTTATGTGTACTGTATATTGCAGTCGGTGACTCTTGTTGAGTGTCCTATGTTTAAGTCTTTTGAGTAAGCACATTGTGAGTCTGTATAATCCAGAGTCAAATTCCTCATATGTGTAAACATTCCTGGCAAGTAAAGCTGATTCTGATTCTTAATTCTGACTGTAGTTGTAGTGCGCTATGCCACCATTCATTGGCTTATTGCACTGATGTGTCTATAATATTCAATAACTATCAATTGCTGCTAAGTCACATTTCTGTGTATTACTGCCATTCTAGCCCTTGTTTATTTTGTAATGTATTTTGTGTATTTTCACATTCAAATACTGTGATTTTACTATATCTGTTGCTGGACACATTTTCCTACACTGTTATATTTTAAAGAAATGTCTTTCAATTCATTTGTACATGTTTATTTTGTATTTTTATTTTGTATTCAAATAAAAAAACACGGTTTGCCTCAGAATTCTTGAAATGAAGGGCATCGTTTTCAATGTACTTTAGTACTGTTGTACTATCTGTCCAGAAGACCGACTCCATGAAGGGAACTTCAAGTTTTTCATTCAAAATCCGATCTATCTTGACTGCAACCGTCGCTGCTGTCAATTCCATTCTCTGGATCGTGATCTGTTTGAGTGGAGTGACTTTGGACTTTCCCATCAAGAATTATATGTTTCTCAGCCTGGTCATTTGTCAGCAAGAGATACGACACAACACCATATCCATCCTGGCTGGCGTCTGAAAATTTGTGGATTTGAGTAGCAACTCTGTTCAGACAGAGATCTGAAAGCTTGTCTAAGTCTGTCAGCCACTTCCTCCATGTCCGGCATGACCTTTTGATCCCAACCACTCCTCTCTTGGCAAAGATCTTTTAAAATGAGCTTGACAGGTAGTAGGAGTGATGCCAAAAATCCCATTGTGTCATACACCGACTACAGATAAAATGCCCTGTCTTGTGCATGGCTTGTCCGGCAGGTGTATCTTGAACCTGAAACTGTCAGGGCTCTGCTGTTGCTGACCCACTTGGTGAGATGGAAACCACCACTGGCACACAACATCCTTAGCTCCCTCACAAGAGTGATGGCTTTGAAGTCAGTAGCTGCAGAAGACGGTCATCCACATAGAAATTCTTGAGGACTGTATGTGTGGCTTCTGGGGTTCTCTCTGATGCTGCATCTTCCACTGTATGATCTAACACCAAAAAGATGCACACACATTCTGTACTCTTCTGCTTCCACATTCAGATTGCCACCTGGCCACCAGAGCAAGTGCAGCATATCTGTGTCCGTATCTGGAATCCACACCTGATAGAACTTGGCCTTTGATATCTGCCATCATGGTGACAGACTCCTGTCTAAATCTCAGCAACACTCCGCTGAGGGTGTTAGTTTGGAAGACACCCTCTGACTTGACTGCAAAAGGTTTCTTCTCAGGTTGGCTTTTACTACGTTATTTTCAGTAGCAGACACATTCACAGCAAAGCTGCATCTTTTAGACTCACCTTGTCACCTTGGGTTGTTCTGATTACCTGGAGTGGAATCCAGGATATCTCCAAACAGCGGGTCATTGGAAACCTTGGCTTGGCGGTACACACATTTTACTAAATCAGGAAACCTGGCTCTTTTTCTTTTTTCTTGAATGTCAAGCATAACTTCTCAAATTTTTCTTTCAGTTTGACTGGAAGTTTGGATAAAATGGACTTGTTGGTAGGATTGTTAATTTCATCCATGTAGTCCACATCATTCGCTGTGTTACAACATGTAAGCTCTGTCGGGTCTCGTGCTCACAGCTCCGAATGAGATCAAGTGGCTCTTCACTCGTGAACTGTTCAAGGTAGTACAACCAGTCTTGATGACTGTCTTATTGTCGATAGCATGCTCAAATGCCCTTATGAAAGATGTATAAGTCAGAGGATCTCCTGTGAACATGGACATGTCTCTTTGAGGCAGTTAAGACAAACTGTTGTTTAATGAGCATCTCGGTGACTTCATTTTGACGGTGTAGCACTTTGTGCAGGGTATCTATAGAAGAATCAGTTTTATCATGGGGATTAAGACGCGGCGTGCTGCTGCTGACATCAAACCTTAACGATGACTTTCTTCTAACTGAAGCACCAACTTAAGTGGATTTAAGGTAAGAGATGGCTTACCAGCTTCACGACGCACATAATGGTCAACATTGTGTTTTTCTTGTCTATGCGTTAGAGGTTCAAATCTGGGTTCTGAAGGTGGCTCTAATAATTCATCGACAGATTCATGAGCATCTTCCAATTCTTCATATACCTTTTATTTGGCTTCTGAAGCGGCAAGTTCAATGTTAAGCTCCAATTGCTCTTTTCAAGCTAATTTCTTCCTGTTCTTTTGCTTATCTCCTTTTCATTGCTGCACCTCTTGCCAACAGCGCTTCCCGTTCCGCTCTAATTCTCAGCATTGCAGAATTTGTGCTGTAAGTGTGGCTTACAACAGAGTTAGATTTGGATACGCTATTGTGTGGCTCATCTTCACTTAACACACACAACTCTTCATTTATCTGTTCATACTGTCCTAAGTATCTGTCAAACATTAGCAATGCTTTATCCTTAAGGAAATTAAAATTGTGCTAATTTTCCTTCAATGTGGCTAAGTCATTATTCTCTTTTGTTACTTGTGCCAACTTTCCCCTGCATTCCCCTTGTAGCCTTTGAATTTTCTCCTCTACAGCAATTTTCTGTGGGCTTTGGCGCCCTTTTTGGGTCAACACGTGCAGCTGCACTTCCATCTGCCATGTCATGTCACACAGAAGATCAATTCCTCAAATTGTCCACAGCTTTTACTCTTCTTATGCATTCACAAACACTTGTGAAAGTAGTTATTGTAGTGTAGGATTTCTTCAAGAACCGCTCTATGACTTTCAAAACCAAATATCCATTGGACCCTTTCACATTTAGATGGTTAGCCAAAAAGGGAATATCAGACCTGTTCCAAGTAAAGCTTATTCAACCGACGACTCACTCAAAGTAGGCTACCTCTGGCTTTCTTTGTGTGCTCTTGAGCTGCGGTGTAGTTTTCACTAGCAGATTTCCTCAGCTCAGTCCAGTCGATTAGCTCGTGGTCTTCTAACACGGCTCTTCTTTTGGCTTAGTCGAGGAATCTTCTGAATGTGCTTGATATTTTGACTATGTCGAGCAGTCTTTTGTTTTTGATGTGAGTGCTAAGAGGTGACTCACTACCCTAGGACCTCAAAGTTATTTTGTTCTCAACACAAAACATCAGTAAATAAAAGTCTTGAATCCAAAATGACTTATGAATTTCAAAACAAATTATAAAAACGTAGATAGAACATAGAAATGGCTTCAAGTATAATCCAGTCATTTAGTAAAATAAACTTCTTAAAGGTTGTAAAGATCTTGTCATCTTTCTCAGCCAAGGTTCGCAGAGAAGCTTTTGAGATATGTAGACTAACCATCAACAGGAGGGGGGCACAGTATTTCTATTGCGGGTCAGCTGAGCTAGCCTGCCTGGTTTCTTGTGATTACTTGTTTACTCAAAAAGAGGCTTAAGAGGCTCACTTTTAAGATTGAAAGTAAGCCTTTTACACCTGGATCTAACCACATCACACAATGCCATATCTAGACCCTATGCTTGAATTCAATTCTACATTACAAACAATTAACCTAATGGTCAAATCACACAATCACATTCTCTATACTCCACCCAACACAACCATTTCTCTGCAAGTGTTCTACAGCTATAAGCAGCACCTGGCTTGAACTTTATTAATCTAGATAATGTATCATTTGCAGGTGTTTCACAATCCAGAGCATCGGGCCCAGTGCAGTCACATTAAAAAGGAATTTCCAAGAATAATGCAAGGTTACTGTCAAAGGTGTGTAGTGGGGCAAAACAGACCAGGCGCAGTCAGAGATAGCGGTCGGTGTACACTTTATTCAAAATAAACACAAAAGCAATAAAACAGAAAGACACAGAGCATTACATGAATTACAAGTATGAAGTAAATCATAAACAAAAACTCACCACAGGGATGACACACTGACATGGAACAATGACTGACAGAGGAGGAACATTTAAACGCATATTGATGACCTAATTGGGACTTGGTGTGAGAGACAATTGGAGACAAGATAATTGAAGGGGACCGGGATGAGTTCATGGCAAGTGGGAAGGGGGAGAATGCGGGAGATGGCGGAGCAGTCCGTCACCTCACCGACAGTTACAGGAAAAGGGCATTCAATCACTCTTGGTACAGTTATCATCCATGGCTTGAGTACTCCCAAAGCCAGAACTCTTCCAGGAAATTGACATAATATCTAGCCATTAGTGCAGATAGAGAAAAGACCTGCTTGAATATCTTAATGCAGTGATTATCAAATCTCTCCTGCCGACCCCAAACTGTTCCATTTATTAGATGTATGCTGGAAATAGGCCACCTCAATCAACTTGTCAACCAATTGGCAGCGTGATTCAGGTGAGCTACTTCAAGGTAACTACAACATTTTGAGAAGGATGGGTAATGCCAAGAGAGATTTGAGTATCACTGACTTAATGCAACATTCTTTTCATACAATTATGATAGCTGGAAAGCAGAATGTTGCTTCTTGAGTTATCTTAAAATGGCTGAGTTGGTACTGATAACACTTTCAAGTGAACTGATATGGTACAGTATATAGAACAATGATATACAATTCTGACCTTGAATGCAAACACTAACAATACATTTGGAATTGTTAAATTGGAAAAGATCAAATTAGAAGCTGGATCCTTTATTATGTTGAACCGTGACACATTTTATGAATAAATATATCCTATTAGGAATCTTATCGCCACCCTAAACGGGGTCTGTGCCCCACCTTGGCCACCACAGTCAAAATGTTCAGGACACACCCCAGTGCAACACACAATTGGAATAAACCACAGAAATATCTTAGATGTGCCCCAAACTTATATTTCTTTTCATGTGCCTGCGACTGAGCATTTAAAATTAGTCACACCGTTAGCCCTATCGTTTTTATAGCTTCTTCAAGGAATTTACTATGGAATCTACCTGTTATGTTTTTGTTTTAATTCAATAGATTTTTTATTCTATATTTTATTTTTATGATGTTGTCCCCCTTGTTTTATTATTAAGGTGGAGTATTTGTTTTAATTCAATTGTATTTTTATATTTACCTTTTTCATTAAAAAGCACATTGAATTGCTTCTATGAATTGTATGAATTGTGTTATATAAATAAACTTGCTGGCTTAACCATACATTTCACAAACTTTGCCTCATACACTAGTAACGTCTCCTCATTTACACAGCGATTCACCATATAATTTGTGTGCCTCACACTCAATACAACCCTCAGCCCAATTGTAATCGTTGGCTTAGCCTGAACCCCGAAACAGCTTCAGCATAAGACATGCCTTTCCGTCGGCACGTTTTGTACTATAACTCTCTTTCACACCTAGGCTCTCACATACACTCACAAAATATATCAAATAGCCATTTCAAACATTGTCAGACAGCATTGTTCCCTCAAAACAAAAGACCCAAATTTCAACCATCACTCCTCTCATAGAGAACAATTGTTTGACTCTATTTACTGCCACCGATACCACCATTGGGCTCAGCCTAGTTCCCTCAAAATCCTCAAACTATAAAGCAGTCACTCTGCTCTACAGTATCCACTCAACCCTCTTCCCCACTTTCAGAATCTGATCCCACAGTACCTTGCTTACTCCCCCTGATCCTCTTCAATACCGTATCCACCCCATCTCTCCCCATTCCCCAGTGTTCACATTTCATCTACACCATCTCAACAACCCTAATCTTAGCAGCAGTCTCCAGCCCATTCACTGCACCGTTATGCTCAACCGCCCATCCTTCCGTTGCTTTTTTCTTTTCTACCTAAGACTGTGCGTTTATACATTATTTGAGCATAATGGCAAGCAGAGGCGTCACTAGAAAATCATGGATGTGTGGGCTAAGCCACGGTTTGGGGGGTCTGAGCATACTCCCCAAAATATATTTTCATCATGTATTTTTAGAGTAACAACAAGTGTAAAATCTATCAAAATAAGGTTATAATTCATCAAGGTTAGCTAAATGCATACCTGTCTCATAGTTTGTGTTAGGCACTTATCTAATATTACTTACAGTCTATCCAAAGAAAAAATTATAATTCCACTCTGTCCTCATCCAACCAACACCAACAAAGGAAAAAAAGGCTGTGCTATTTAGCCAAAATACTTTTGTCAACAATAGTTTATAGTAAAATGAACATCTACATACACTACGTATTTTGATTCTAAGCGAGATTTCTCTGAATCATTCTGAATAATTTCAAAACAAATTATGTCATCAACCCACTTATCTCTGAATTAAGTCATTAAATTATAGATCATGGTAAAAAACAAACATTTAAAAACAGGAACTCCCTTCCTCTGAACAGAATACGTTGCAATACGTTCATTCAAACACAAACAAACATGAATCTGTGAAACACGCAGTTTTGCAACGGTGTTCCGTTTAAACCGAAGAATTGAATTGAACAAAATCAATTATAGGCATATCCAACAGCAATCTTGAAAAACATCTTGTACCTAGTAATCATTTCATCAAGTCTTCAATATTTATGATGATTATATTTGTATTACAAATGGCAGCTCTTAGTCCTCTCTGATGTTTATAGTAGAAAGTTGTAGCTATTTTGCATACCTTCCGGTAAAAAGACTGATCACATTGATATTACATAACATCCTGCAAATCGAAATTCACGAACTGCAACTTGTCTAAACAATTTCCATACGTGACATTACACGTGACATACAAAAATGGTGGTGGGCTAGCTCAGAGTATATTGAATGGCAAAACGTACCGTTGCTTCCAGTCCCATTACATTTTGAACTTGAGATGATTTACATCTCCGACCACTAGTAACGTTAGCTACTATTTAGACAAGACAGCTCGCTTCAGATATGTTCAAAGCATCGAAAGAAGCAACACAAAAGAACATGCTGCAAATTAACACAATTCTATACAATTTGTAAGATGTTTAGATGCAATGGAAAGGTTTACCAAAAAAGAAATATACTGGTTTATTTCGGGGGTAATTCATATTATAGAGGGACTAAACCCCCCCTGAATTAGGCCTAACGACGTCCCTGATGTAAAGCCTGCTTCCACAACAGAATCCTAGGGCCTTAAGTTGAGTAAAGCATGATGGGAGGAGGAGTTTTGAGGAGAATAATGGGGAAGTTCATAAAATGTACACTTCCTACCAATGTCGTCACACAATACCGTCGAAACGCACGCACGCGCACATACAGAGGATGGAGATGGAGAGACGGAACTATATATAAAATGTTTGCTTTTTTATACGATGAAGCTTGCTTAATGGTTACACTCGGATATATCCATCGCCTATCAGCATTTAAGAATAGGTTTACATATTTGGGGGACAACTAAGCCAGGAATAGTGATTCCAAATATAGCTTTTGAGATAACGTTTTTTCTCAGTTGTCTACCAGAAGGGAGTTGTATGATAACCGATAGGCAATCTAAAATATATGTGTTTCGCTAATGTGAAAAACGACGTTATTTGACAGCGTGCACGCTGCTTGTCGTGAAGGAAACAAACGAAAAGTTGTTTACATTTTCTTGTGCATGAAAGACTGCAGTCGTGTATTTTGTCAACCTCATTATGTTGGACAACCAGTTTCACGCGTTTTCTCCGCTTGTGTTTCGGACAAGATAACATCTCTGCATTTTGTAAAGCAGTTTCTATGACGATCACATTGTCGCGGTTCAACATGGAATCATTTTGAATATGTCGAGCAACCCGTTTTACTCGTTTTCCGCAATTGCCCTTTGCACAATATAAAGGCGGTGTAGGTGTAAGTTGTTCCTAAAGCGTCCAACTCCTCGGCGGGGTTGCGAAATCACGAGGGGATATTTATATCTCGGGATATGGTGTTCCGCTCGAAATGCTTGAGCTGTAACGCACAATGACGGCAAGGTTATTATAGGACGTCATTGCCAATGCAAGTGTGGGGCCATATCGACGGACAGTTAAAGTGTCACAAAATACTACATTTCTTATTTGTTCGCGAGGAAAATAATTGCTTAGAAACTACACTGACTTAAGGGTAAGTAACCTAACTACAGTATGCTTCTGTCAATACTGTACAATGTCCTTGATTATTATAAATGTCTGTATGTCTATTGACCTACCACACTTCAATGGTGCAAGCTGTGGTAGAAATTCACCGATTAGAACTCGTTGAACACAGGGATACTGTATTTTCTCATTCACTAATAGGTCAGTTCAACACATTTCTATAAAAAAGCTGAATTGTTGTCCATTCAGTATCTACAATTATTTAAGCTATCCCACAGCAGGCTATATTTTCTCACAATCATAGGCTGTTTAACACTTGTGATCAACAACTGCCAGACCAAACACTTGGGAATTGCTTGTAGATCTCTGATGTATTCTTTCACTTGTTCAGGGGCTTTAGGGCTGTGGGAGCATGAAGACAAATCTGACTGCTTGAGCCTCAGTATTCTTTTACAGACCGTCAGCATTTTGAGCCAAAGCCAGTCAGGGTCAAAGAGTTGTTACTTTCCAGAAGTATGATTGGTCATCCACACCTGTTAGCTGAAGGTGAGGTTCTGTTCCTTCCACCGTTTTATCTCTAGTGGACTTGTTTGCCAGAACTTTTAATTAACACACTACTTTTTCAAGGACGTGTGGGGGGAAAGCCTATAGGAGTAGATTTTGAGTGGTTGTAGAAATGTGAACTAGGAAGGACTAGAATTACAGGAACTCTGTTATTATTTTTAAACATCCCCTTAAAAGGCCCCTCATCAAATAAATCCTAGTTTGAAATAAGGCTACAACCGCTTTAGTAATGACAGGTGAACAGAAGGTCAGTGCCGACCAAAGGTAGGATCTGGTGACCACATGACAGTGCTTTACCTGCCTATTTGTAAAGCAGTGTAGACCTCAGCAGTGTAGACCTCAGTGTAGACCTCAAGCAGTGTAGGCCTGTAAACTCAACATTAAAACCTAGTAATGTCCACATAGTTAAGTTTCTTAAATGCCTCCTCAAACAGTTCAGCCGATGCTACTGGCAAGCATTTAATCCTAACTACTGTGAATAACACTTTGATATTACACATTAACAATCACATGTAATAGTTATAAAAACATGTAGACACAGATGTTACCGACAGCAGTGAATCCATGTGCAGTGCAAAATGTGGCACAACATTAATTAGCCTTTACCCCAGATCAAAGCTGCACTAGAAAACACTGCATGTTAGTAGGTAGTCAGCTATTCAAAAAGACAAAGATTTGCACAAAATACTTAGGATGTACGATCAGCCTTGCTAACCAAAAGATCCTGTTGACAAGCTAGTTAGACGGTGAGAGCTACAGCTTTAACAACTAGTGTCAACCTGACCAATCCAATGGAAAATCAGATTGAAATTTTGAAAACTGTATTACTATAGGCTCCCTATGCAAAATGTGACAATGCTGCAGTCTGTAAGATGTCAAATGACATGAAGCAAGAGGAAAAAATTTGCATTGCAAGGAGAATTTTTTGAGAAACATTTTAATTGGTGAACAAAATCAATCTACATACCCCAGAAAAGATTAAGAGACCGCTGTGCCATTTTTTTCCTTTCCAAAAAAGTTGAAAGGAAGGTTTTGAGTGAGGAACAAAAGGGTTCAAATTAAGAGAACACTGCAAATTGAACGCTTCTGCTCCTCACTCAAAACTTTCCTTTTCAACTTTTTTGGAAAGAAAAGATACAGTGGGAAGGACAAGTATTTGATTCACTGCTGATTTTTCAGGTTTTCCTACTTAAAAAGCATGTAGAGGTCTGTAGTTTTTATCATAGTTATACTTCAACTATGAGAGACAGAATCTAAAACCAGGTTTGCATCCACACTTATCAAAATAGCCATAGACGTTTACAATAACACTACGATGTTGATACTGTGCTAAAAAAATGTATGTTCACATTTGTGTGCAATAGAGCCCTAATATTGTGAACTGGTAATCCTCATTAATTTATTACAAAAACATGGATCCTAGCACAAGGACACTGTAGAAGCGGTTATAGTGGGAATACTATGTGAATAATTGATGGTGCAATATCTGGTGGTGCACAGTCAAAAGATGTAAATGCATTAAAAGTGCAGAGCTCCACTGGTGTTCTAAGGGTGCAAATTAAGTTGACTACACAATTCTCAAAAGGCTGTTAATGCAGGCTGTTGTGGTTACATTTTGACCCAAACTGTGTCAATTATACACCAGCATTGTCTAGATTTCAGGTTAATATTCTTCCCTTTTTACTTATTACTCAAGCCTACAGGTACAATAGTTGAATTTCAGTGAAAGTTGACAACATTGTGCTTATTAATGGAAATAAATAAAGTTATTGTACTATTATGTGTAAACTGTGTTGAATTTATGAACGCATACAGTCCTGTGTCTCTCTCCCCTTCCTAGCAAGGAGTGGTCATGGAGACGTTTTCTCCCCTGGTTTTATCCATCACTGCCACCAGCTTTGTGACATTCCAGTGTTTGTTCCACTTTGTAAGTCCCTGGATCTCAGCTCAGTTCTGCCCTGGGTACCACCGTCTAGGACCCAGACACACCATTGAATGGAATTCCAGGTACAGCGTCTCTAGTCAAGAGACTAATCAATTGATATTTGGATGTTATTAAATAGTGTTAATCAAAGCTCCACACCAAACTATTTTTGTTATTAAGTTTCCAGTATATGCACATTCATGAGTGTGACCAGTTTAAAATACATGTCCAATGGTATGGAAACCCACTGCTGGCACCAACATGTGATGTTTAAGGAATATGTTTTTATGTCTCCTATAAATCTTTAGAACTGTGTCGACAGTACATGCAATGATAGTGGGGCTTTTTTGTATCTACATCTTACTATTTGATGACGCCGTTAATGAAGACCCTGTCTGGTAAGAATTCTTCTTACTACAAAGTGCAATACTCAGTAAAATAGTGATTGTTAGTAATTACATTTTCTTACCATACTTCTTAAATGTTGAACGCGTGCTTGTGCTCCTTGCCAATAGGGGCAATCCGTCCCTGGTTAAAAAAAATGTGGCAATCACCTGTGGTTACCTACTATCAGGTGGGTCTACATTCCTCAACATGCTTTAACTTTTTGTATTTCTCTTTATATTTCCATGTACTATCTTGACACATTCCACCCCTTAGCTATCTCCCTGTCTGTCTTACAGATATGCTGCTCATATGTTTCTATTGGCAAGCAATAGGGGACAAGTTTTTTGTTATCCACCACCTGGCAGCGCTGTATGCTTACTACTATGTGCTGGTGAGTTCCTTGCTGACCCACAGCAGAAAGTGCAGACAAGATGGAGAAGGGACAAAGTCCAAGGGTAAACAACCTCGCTGTTTCATAGGGTCAAGAAAACTTGTTCTCAAAGAACGGAGCAGGAATAAAATAGTCAGATTCGATAAGTGTCTCTAATATTTGAATGTTTGGAGAATGTCACTGTCAATTTAGTGTTGTTATTACAGTGAAGTTACTCTAGGTACAGTAAAAACGTGAAATCTATCAAACTGTGCAATAACAAAACATAGCACTGTAAATATGTTGCTATTGCAGTTGGAAAAAAATCATGTTTTTACTGTACTTAGAGTAACTTCACTGTAATGGGACACTAAATTGTTTCCCTCCTATCATTGAAGGGTCCAGTGTAAGTAAGCACATGCACATTGTTAGATGTTTGTTATAATCCTACATATTTTAGTATGTAGCTTATGCAGTTGGATATTTTTGTTTGGTAGAAAAAATAGGTACAGTTTGAAGAAAGCATTGTCGGCTGACCTTCGGTGAGTCTGAATTGATTCATTCCTTGAATAAAACAATTTGATTCAACTTTCCCCATGACATTTGTTCATGTGTGAGTCAAAAATGTTAGCTACCGTTGTTGGAATGAGAATCACAGTTTTTTTGTCTACATTTATTGAATGCACCCTCAAAGGCTTGAGAACAGTGTGATTTGTATTGATTGAGATTGTGTATTCTATGCAATCGGTTTCAGTGGGTGCTAAGAGTAATTGTTGTTTTTAAAACACCTTGGCGATTTAATGAAATCCTGGTCTAGAAAACAACCTCTATAATTCTCCATCGAAATGGCATTTTATGACGTGGCATAATGTGTACCCAAACAGCTGCAGGTTTCTCTTAGAAATGCATGTTACCTTACACAAACTCACAAAAGTGATTCTCATTTAATTTATAAAGTCACCAACTGACTTATCTTAGTAAACTGTATTAGCTACATTTGTAATGGATTGTCTGGGTTCTGAATTATATTATGACTGACTTAAGTCATGAACAATATCTGTAATTAGAAGACACAACTATCTAGAATGTTATTTTTCTTCAGTAGTGCAGGGCCTTTAATTGTGCAGTTGCATTTTTAAAATCCATGCAGAATATATTCTAAACAAAGTATAGGCATGTGTCAATTGTTTAGGTACGGTAGGGGTCCCTAACTATCTTGTCCGCAATGATTTCTGTAGTGGTACTTTGAGCACTAGTCTAATCACAGTGTGGACTTACCAGTATGTAGAGGTATGAGCATGCACTGCTGGAACGTTCACCAACGATTTTTATACAGATTTTGAAAATGTTTGACTCAAGTTTATTAACCATGTCATAACCCCGTAAGTACACCACCATTTTTCCATTTATGATGACTTTGGTAAGTTCACAATTAATAATAATCAAGTATTTACATTATTGTGCGTTCTTCTCTTGCTATTATCTTCTTTGCACTTTGTTCTGTTCCTTTCTCTTTTAGAGCATAGGAATGTTGCCTTATTTTGCTAACTTCCGTCTGGTCGCAGAGCTTTCCACTCCTTGCGTGAACCAGCGGTAGGTTACCCCTTGCCAAATTAACTTCTGCATGAACACATACATGCATGCGCACAGTTTACTAGGAAGAAGAGCAATCCCTATAATGTACTGCCCTGGCAGATTTTTTTGCTTTTTAAAAATACTATTAACCAGTAATATTTAACTACTAATAGTGAGTCACACCCACCTTGAAAAGTGGTACATTATGTAATTAAGTTGCACACATTAAATTACATAATGTCCAGATGTTAATAAAAAAATGCTCATTCACTGTTTGTTTTACTTAAAATACTTAAATTTCATTGGTTGAATAAATACATCGGTAGCAAAATGCTTCATTCTTATTCCAAATATTACTGTAGGAAAAGGTATGGTCAAATAATAAAAGACAAAAAGATAACAGAAATAAAATACTGAATGTGGAAAGAAATGTGAAAATACAATCTGTTGATTAAAGGGTAAAAATATATACAATATGAAACTGAAGTGTTGATTCTGAGTATTAATTATATGGTGTTAAAATATATCTACTAGATGTAGATATGAGATCTAGCTATCTTTTCTGGTTGATTTCCATGACTTAATTAGAATCAATTCAAAGGGATAGTTCATTTGGCAATGTGGTTCTTAATCTACTTTCCCAGAGTCAGAAGTGAGCACATTGGCCGGAAATGTAGCATGCTAGGTGTTCCCAGATACTTTGAGTCCATATGCCAACGCTACTTTAGGCATTTCGTAAAGTTGGGAATTCCTTCTCACTGTACACAGACATACAGTACAAAATATGTCCACAAGTAATATTCATGGTCTTATTGGCAAAATCATCATCATCTTACTCATTAATGTTCTCTTATTCTGTCTCCATAACTGTGCCAACTGTATCTTTCTTTCAGCTGGTTCTTTGAAGTGCTTGGTTATCCCAAAAAATCATTACCAAATATGGTCAACGGCATTGCCATGACTGTTTCCTTCTTCATGGTGAGGATAGCAGTCATGCCGCTGTACTACAGTCGGATGTATGCAGTGTACGGAACAGAGCCCTTTTACCGGGTAACTTTTGGTGGTCGCTGTGCCTGGATTGGTCCCAGCTTCTGTCTAGACATCATGAACGTTATGTGGATGCATAAAATGGCCCGTGGCTGTATTAGTGTCCTGCGTTCTCCAGGAAAAGTGAAAGTGGGAATGCTACAAAATGGGAAAGTGCAATGATGGAGTTATGTCTGATTCAAATAGTTCATCAACATGTTTGTATCAAACGGTATGTGGACTTGAAATACTCTATCTTTGAGAGTCCTTAGTATCCTGTGATGAGCTTGAGGTAAATTGTGTACAGTACCACTACACTTATTTACCTTGAACACCGCAAATGAAATAAGCACTACACCACTGATGGAAAGGAACATTGTAAAAGCTGTTGGAACTGGTTGGACCCTTGGGCCCTATAGAGAAGACAATGGACATTTGGGCTGTGAGACTTCATAGCTCCACACATACAGACAAATATTAAAGCACCGCACCTCTTTTACTTGTACCTTTGTATATTATATATGTCCACCTAATTGTGTATATTGACACAAAAACAACAAAGATAACTTTTTTGTAACATTTAAAATTTCTCACAAATATCATGAGATATTTGTACAAAAAGGAATATTATTACTTGAAATCTGTGTTTTCACCAGCATAGGATGTAATAGACATGTTGTCAGACTCATACTGAAGTCTCTGCTCAGGAGGCTGTTCATGTTTGTAACATACAGTAGAACCAGGATACTTGTGATGCACAACAAGTATTAGGGTAGGAAATGACACATTCTGCCATTTGTTTGCTGTGTTTTTTTTTCATCACTAGAAGTGACCTTACAGTGTGATTTATGAAAGCAGCAATAAAAGTGCAATTATGTACAATTTCACACAACCAACTTCTCACAGTTTACAAATCAAATATTAAACTTCACTGTAAATGTTTATAATATAATGTGTAAAATGTACTTTGAGTTAGTCCTTGGAGATTCCCATTGGAACTGTAGGATGATGATAATGCTATTTATTGTGACATTTTGTTACAGCCATGATAATTTTCATTTTTAATTAAAAGATGCATTTTAATAACATCAATACTTTTTGTTAGTAATATTGACTGACTGAAGTGACTGATTTAAATGACGAATTGAGTAAACCGTGTGTAAATTGTAGCTGCTGTATATGCTGCTGTTGAATTTGGTTAAGTTACTTTCCTGCTGTAAATTGATAGTTTAAGCTGCGGGTACACAATTACCAACATCATTTATAGTGTGAGCCAAACTCCCAAGAATGTCAAATTTCCTTCTAATTCTGCTTCCTCTAGAATGTGGTTGTTGAAATGCTTATTTCAAAATCACTTATTTTATCAAAATTGTTTTCATAATGCTTAGTCGTAGTGTCTGGATCAGATCACTTTTCTGACATTTAATAAAAGCCCTTATTCCAAATAAAAATGAGTGAATCAAATAGCAATAGCATATAATACGATTAGACTGCAGTATATTAGTTATTTAAATAATTCACTTTTTTTTTACTTCTGTGGCCACACTCAGTGGTGAGATCACTGTATATCCTCCAGCAGAAGACTTGAATCTATGAAAGTAGTCCTGTACATTATGGTGGTATCTGAGGTTCAGGTCCTCTCAAATGGCAGCCTTCACAACTCTAGTGATTGTGCTGTTTCCCTCACTTGAGGCCATGGACTGTGTAAGCCTGTTTCCAAAAAAGTTGGCATGCTAGATAAAATGCTAATATAGACAGTTTATCCCTTTTATTTAGATTCAACTTTTTCATTGAACAAGTACAGTAGAACAAAATGTAGCATCTAACCAAATAGAAGAGGATAGAAAATGTCCAAGTATTTACAGGTGTTAAATATACTGTATGTATATTACAATTGGAGTGTATTGGCTGTTTGTTTAGAAATTTTAGGTACAGTAAAAAGGCCTGCATCTTGTGATCTAAGGTTACGTGCAGGTATTTATGGCTGGATCATATCAGCGAGATGGGTACGAGCAAATCCATGTATTAATTTATAGGTTAACAACAAAACCTTAAAATGAGCCCTAACTCTAACAGGCAGCCAGTGTAAAGAGGCTATATAACTGTCATCAGCATAGCAGTGAAAATTTACATTATGATTCCGGATGACATCTCCAAGAGGCAGCATACAGTGGGGCAAATAAGTATTTAGTCAGCCACCAATTGTGCAAGTTCTCCCACTTAAAAAGATGAGAGAGGCCTGTAATTTTCATCATAGACACACTTCAGCTATGAGAGACAGAATGAGAAAAACAATCCAGAAAATCACATTGTAGGATATTTTATGAATTTATTGGTAAATTATGGTGGGAAATACGTATTTGGTCAATAACAAAAGTTAATCTCAATACTTTGTTATATACCATTTGTTTGCAATGACAGAGGTCAAATGTTTTTCAAAAGTATTCACAAGGTTTTCACACACTGTTGCTGGTATTTTGGCCCATTCCTCCATGCAGATCTCCTCAAGAGCAGTGATGGTTTGGGGCGGTTGCTGGGCATCATGGACTTTCAACTCCCTCCTAAGATTTTCTATGGGGTTGAGATCTGGTGACTGGCTAGGCCACTCCAGGACCTTGAAATGCTTCTTACGAAGCCACTCCTTGGTTGCCCGGGCAGTGTGTTTGGGATCACATGCCCTTTCTGATGGAAGGAGGTTTTCACTCAAAATCTCAAGATACATGGCCTCATTCATTCTTTCCTTTACACGGATCAGTCGTCCTGGTCCCTTTGCAGAAAAACAGCCCCAAAGCATGATGTTTCCACCCTCATGCTTCACAGTAGGTATGGTGTTCTTTGGATGCGACGCAGCATTCTTTCTCCTCCAAACACGACGAGTTGAGATTTTACCAAAACGTTCTATTTTGGTTTCATCTGACCATATGACATTCTCCCAATCCTCTTCTGGATCATCCAAATGCTTTCTTACAAATCTCAGACAAGCCTGGACATGTACTGGCTTAAGCAGGGGGACACGTCTGGCACTGCAGGATTTGAGTCCCTGGTGGCGTAGTGTGTTACTGATGGTAGCCTTTGTTACTTTGGTCCCAGCTCTCTGCAGGTCATTCACTAGATCCCCCCTGTGTGGTTCTGGGATTTTTGCTCACCGTTCTTCACCGTGATCATTTCGACCCCACGGGGTGAGATCTTGCGTGGAGCCCCGGATCAAGGGAGATTCAGTGGTATTGTATGTCTTCCATTTTCTTATAATTGCTCCCACAGTTGATTTCTTCACACCAAGCTGCTTACGTATTGCAGATTCAGTCTTCCCAGCCTGGTGCAGGTCTACAATTTTGTTTCTGGTGTCCTTTGACAGCTCTTTGGTCTTGGCCATAGTAGAGTTTGGATTGTGACTGTTTGAGGTTGTGGAAAGGTGTCTTTTATACTGATAACAAGTTCAAACAGGTACCATTAATACAGGTAACGAGTGGAGGACAGAGGAGCCTCTTAAAGAAGAAGTTACAGGTCTGTGAGAGCCAGACATCTTGCTTGTTTGTAGGTGACAAAATACTTATTTTACAGAGGAATTTTCCTATAAATTCATTAAACATCCTACAATGTGATTCCCTGGAATTTTTTTCTCATTTAGTCTCTCATATTTGAAGTGTACCTATGATGAAAATTACAGGCTTCTCTCATCTTTTTAAGTGGGTTAACTTGCACAATTGGTCGCTGACTAAATACTTTTCTGCCCCACTGTAAATCGCTTTTTTGGCCCATTATATCTGAATTCATGAAGCTGCCTAATGCACAGCACAAAATTATAAACGCAACACTTTTGTTTTTGTCCCCATTCATCATGAGCTGAACTCAAAGATCTATGATATTATCTATGTACACAAAAGCCTCTTTCTCTCAGATATTGTTCACAAATCTGTCTAAATCTGTGTTAGTGAGCCCTTCTCCTTTGCCGAGATAATCCATCCACAGCTGCTGCAACAATTGGTTTGCATAACCAAAGAGTTTCTGCACAAACTGTCAGGAATCATCTCACGGAAGCTCATCTGCATGTTCATCGTCCTTATCGGGGTCTTGACCTGACTGCAGTTCGTTGTTGTCATATGAAGGGGCAAATGCTCACATTTGATGGCATCTGGTACTTTGGGGAGGTGTTCTCTTCACAAATGAATCCCGGTTTTCAGTGTACAAGGTAGATGGCAGACAGCGTATCGTGTATAGGGTCGTGTGGCTGAGCGGTTTGCTGATGTTGAGGTGGAAACGTGATTACATTGGAATCAAGATAATGAACCGGTGATAGTTCTAACTATTTTAATGCAAGATGGTAAGAATAAAATAATAAAAGAGTAACCCCGACGAGCCTTTACATATAGCGATGCCTCCTATCAAGAAGAAAGAAGATTCAAATTAAGCAGAAGCCCCCTCCCTAGTGAACTGCCCCCTTATATATGTTACTACCCCTGTGTCTACGTGTGGTATCTTTCTATTGGCCCCAGACAATCTAGCAGTTTACCTGAAACCGAAACCGGGGCTTAGTTTCCTGTTATTGTCACTAAGGCACATTTTTCAAGGTTTCTAAGTGTTTTTAGCTTACCCTGTGTCATGTATGCATGTGAGACCTAAAGTTAAAGTGTTGCAGTCTTCAAGCTGTTAGTTATTCCACCATAATGTTAACGTTGTGGATTGAGTGGCCCATGGTGGCGGTGGGGTTATGGTATGGGCAGGCATGTGTTATGGGCAGCGAACACTGGTGCATTTTATTGATGGCGTTTTGAATGCACAGAGATACTGTGATGAGATCTTAAAGCCAATTGTTGTGCCATTAATCCACGACCATCACCTTATGTTGCAGCATGATAATGCACCGCCTAGTGTTGCAAGGATCTGTACACGATTCCTGGAAACTGAAAATATCCGAATCCTTGCATGGCGAGCATACTCACCGGACATGTCACCCATTGACCATGTTTGGGATGCTCTGGATGATATGCCACACCTGTGAGGTGGATGGATTATCTTGGCAAAGGAGAAGTGCTCACTGACACAGATTTAGACAGATTTGTGAACAATATTTGAGAGAAATTGTGTACATAGAGAACGTCTTAGATCTTTGTGTTCAGCTCATGATAAATGGGGGCAACATTGGTGTTGGTACTGTTAGCCACAAAACCACTGCATTTGTTACGCCACTGTAAAGGGGGGAAATGAAAAGTTAAACACAAACACGATGTAGCTTAGTCAAGTCCAATGAATTTGTAATGACTTTTTTTCCATGAACATCATAATTGCAGATTTACAAAATGTAACAAACCTTACATTTTCTTTACTTACAGTACAGTAATGTCCCCTTTAAGTATCTCAAATAGGTTTGATGGTTTAACTTGAAATAGTACCCTTTTAAAAACAATTTCTGAAACAAAATATTTTAGCTGCACCTTGCCAAATACTGCTGCTATTCCTTTATTATTAATCCAGAATAATTTACGATTTTACATCAATTGCAGCACCAAAACAAAATATTTGGTTCTACACGTTCAATACTGTAAGTCAACACTATATTTCTTTAAACCACAGATATTACACTGGAACCTTATTTTCACTTGGCTTCACGTGATCCAGCTAGCATGCAGGCTACAGTAGCACAAAACCTTTCTGTTCAGTCTGCTAAGTTCACATGATTAAATTATTACAGTAACTAATACTTTACTCCCTGCATGTTCTTTACAGTATTAAAACATATATACATTAATCAAACATATCACAACCTTCGTTCTTACCTGTAATGAGGGGTAAGAACGTGTACATTATTTTTTCTGTTACAATAATTTAGACAAAAAGACGTCATTGACCACACTATATTATGGGACGGAAAGAAAGGAATTTATTTTCTGTCAGTTGTGATGGGTAATAATAATAATAACTTTATTTGTATAACGCTTTTCTAGTACACTTACATAAATAAATAAATAAACATTAAAACAATTATTAAAAAAATATTATATGAATTAAGAAAGTAAAAAGAATAAACATAATATAAAATCACAATGATAAAATATTAAAGTAAGCCATCTTATAAAAATGTGTTTTTAGGTAAGATTTAAAAGAATCCACTGACATAGCATCTCTGACCATATTTGGTAGGCTGTACCAGAGTCTAGGGGCCCGTATAGCAAAGCCCAATGCCCGTTAGTTTTCAGGTTAGACTCCAAAACAGCCGGAAGTTCTTTTTCAGCTGATCTGAGACGCCTAACAGTGCAGAATGGGTTTAGCATGTCACTAATATAATCAGGTGCCAGGCCATGTAGTTCCTTAAAAGTGATAAGTAGAATTTTAAATCTACTCTGATATTCACCAGTGACCAATGTAGAGCTGCCAAACTGGGGTTATATGAGACCTTGATTTAGTCCTTGTAAGAAGTCTGGCAGCTGAGTTCTGTAAAACATAAAGGTTTACTAGGGACTTATTGTTGAGGTATGTGAACAAAGCATACAATTAGTCTAGGCAAGATTAAATGAAAGCATGTATAATTTTCTTAGTCTTCAACCGATAAAACCAATCTTATTTTGGCAATGTTTCTAAATTGATAAAAGCATGACTGGATCGAAGAAAACTCACACATTTCTGGCCACAGGCACAATGTTTTTTGCTAGAGAACCAGCCAACTGAACTTCATCTAGAAATACGCAGGGGCAATATATTTTTTTATCAGTCTTTTTAGTGAAGAAAATTATTGGACATCCAGTTTGTAACATCTTCTAGGCAATAATGCAGAACCCACCACTTGCTCAAATCATTTGGATTAGCTAACAAATACAACTGTGTATAATCTGCATAACAGTGACAATGTCATGCTGATGAATTTTACTACCTAACTGAATTGATTGGGAAAACTGCAGAACACTACAGGCACAGAGGAAGACATATAATTGATAATTGACACTACAAATGCTCATTTTGACAGAAACAACTTGAAATAATCTAGTGCAATTTCTGAGACTTCAACCTAATTTTTTAATTTGTCAATTAATCCGTCATGTTGTGGTCTATAGTGTCTAAAGCAGCAATAAGGTCCAATAACAAAAAGAACACTCCAGAGTCAGCATTTAAGAACAAGTCATTTGTAACAAGAGCAGTTTCAGTACAGTGTTTCTGAAAAATTTCTCAAAAATAAATTTTTCTATGCTGAAACTTTTTTCTAAAATATTGGATAAGGGCAGCTAGGAAATTGGCCGGTAGATATTAAAAACAGAGGTGTCAATAATAGTTTTTTTAAGGGGCTGAACACTAAAAATATTGAGGGACACAACCTGTGCTAAGAACACTAAAAATATTGAGGGACACAACCTGTGCTAAGAGAAGTGTTTATAATGGAGAATAGTTCAGGGCCTACTGAACAACCCAATAATTTCTTAAAGCAATCTGGGTGGTATAGTGTCTAGAGGGCTAAAGGAGTGTTTTAAATTAGATGTGATATCTAAAAAGTATTCACAAATCAATTGAATTAAAATAGTTAAATAGGTTTAGACTGGGGTAAGGAACCTCAATACAGGGCGGAGTATGGTATATCATAGATCTAATAATAGCAATTTTCTGATTAAAAAGGTTAAGAACTTTTGAACAGTCTGCAGCAGATGAGGCCATGGCCCCAACTGGTGCTGGATTAACAACACAGTCAATAGTTCTATATAAGAACTTTGGTTTATGACAGTTTCTGCAATTTGGCTATAAAAATACCTAACCTTCGTATCCTTAATTGACTTATGGTACAATAATAGCAGCTCCTTCACATAGATGTAATGGACATGTAGTTTAGTCATCTTCCACTTTCGTTCAGCTTCTCTGCATGTTTTCCTAAGGTTTTGTATGTTCTCATTTAACCAAGTGTAGTTCAAAATGTCAAGCCTCCGCCTCCGCGCACGCCTCCGGGCGGGCGTGCGCGCTCCTGAACTACAGACGCGCAGCTGTTCCCACACATCACTCACGCACCTCTTCCTACTCTCCTCATCACCTGCCGTATACATGCACCTCCCTGCCACTTCTTCCCTGCCGGATTAATGGTTTATGCGCGCATACCACATCTTGCACTCTACTCGACCAGACTTCCCGTTTACCGACCGATCGCCTGTCCCCGACTATTCTGCCCGCTCCCTGATTATACTGCTGCCCTCCCGCACGTTCACCGACCATCTGCCTGTCCCCAAATACTCTGCCAGCTGCTCGTCTGTACTTTCGCCACCGATTCGTAGGACGTCCTGCCGACCGTCCCCGACAGTTCTCTCTCTCCCCTTCCCAGTCCGCGCTTGAGTCCTTACCTGCTGCCGTGACACAAAAAGGAGCAGTTTAATCAAGAGTGCTTTGACATAATTTGTTGTAACTTTTAAGTGAGACATCAGTACTACATGTGGCATAAAGGCATTCCTATGAATAAGATTAATAGCTAAAAACTTTGAAGCTGTCTGTATTCATGATGCACAAGTGAATATTATGATTTCCCTTTTTGGGAAAAATTTTAAGCAGGACATTAAAAACTATTCTAAGACGATCAGACACAAAATCATTTTCCTTTACAAGGATTATTCAGGTTAAGACCAAGAGTTAAAACCAAATTCAATGTGTGGCCATGATTGTGAGTCTGACCAGAGACTTGCTGTGTGATTCAATTAGATTTATAGTCAATTTGTAAATTTAAATCTCCTGCAACAATGATATGGTCATGTTTCACCACCAAGGAGGAAAGAAATTGAGAAAGTGGTAGCATGAAGTTTGAGTATGGATTTGTACAGCAATAGTTTTGACTGCTGTGAAAAAAGCTAAACTGTAAATTTCTTGAACCTAGGTATACTTAGTCCTATACATGTATTAATGAGTTACTCGTTAAAGGTACTATGTTTAGATAACAAAAGGAATGTGGGAGAGGGGGAGTTGTTATTTGGTTATGGTCATCATTGAATGGTGGCAGAAGATCATTGGGTTATCCATTAATCTGTCTGTTCAAACAATTTTTTCATCTGTTCTTTGTCCAGATGCAGTGTGTCCCTTCAGTTAAAAAGGTTACCCACAAGGGCCTTGGATTAATGTGGGAGGAGGCCTCCCCTTAGTTAAAACCTACAGTCACCTCCAAAAGTATTGGAACAGTTAGGCTGAGACAAGAGTTCAGAATTTCAGCTTTCATTTCCTGGTATTCACATCTAGATGTGTGAAACAACTCATGACAAACCACCTTTTTTTTTAACCTACCCATTTTTCAAGTGAGCAAAACTATTGGAACATGTGACTGACAGATGTTTCTTGTTGCCCAGGTGTTGCCTTTTAGGTTGATTGTTCAAACATTAAATAGCGCTGCATGACTAGTCTAAATTTCCATCCTTGGTTTAAACCTATAATGACTGCATTTCTTGTTAAAGAGGATAAACCATCATGAAGACCAGTGAGCTGTCTATGGGAGAAAAGCAAGCCATTGTCAAGCTGAGAAAATAAGGAAAATTGACCAGAGCCATTGGACAAACATTGGGCATAGCAAGCACAACAATTTGGAATTATCCTGAAAAAGAAATAAACTACTGGTGTACTGAGCAACAGATGTCAAACAGGTCAGCCAAGGAAAACAACAGTAGTTGATGACCGAAATATCGTGAGAGCTGTGAAGAAAACCCCCAAAACATCAGTAAGTGATATCACCAATGACCTTCACAGTGCAGGGGAAAGTATCACACTCGAATGTTCGAAGAAGACTCAGAGAGCAGAAATATAGAAGCCACACCACAAGATGCAAACCACTCATCAGCAGTAAGAATAGGAAGGTCAGATTGAAATTTGCAAAGAATTACAGAGATTAGCCGCAAAAGTTCTGGAACACAATCTTATGGACCGATGAGACCAAGAATAATCTCTTCCAAAGTGCTGGAAAGGCCAAAGCGTGGAGAAAGAAAGGAACTGCTTATGATCCGAAGCATACAAGCTCATCTGTGAAGCATGGTGGAGGTCATGGCTTGGGCGTGCCTGGCTGCTTCTGGAACAGGCTCATAAAAATGTATTGATGATGTAACTGATGATGGGAGCCGCAGAATAAATTCAGAAGTGTACAGAAACATTTTGCCTGCCAATTTACGGAGAAATGCATTGAAACTAATCAGGAGGAAGTTTATCATGCAGCAGGACAATGACCCAAAGCACACTGCCAACAAAACAAAGGACTTCATCAGGGGAAAGAAGAACGGACTCCTACAAATACTTCACCAGTATTCATTATTGCAAGCATGGATATACTGCTTTTAGGCAAATAGAAATAGTAAGCATAATCGGTACATTTCGATAGTCCCATAAAGGTTCCTTTGTTATCCACTCTGCAATAACAGGTAGTAGAGAAAGAGGTAATACGTGGCACCAAGGGAATCGGGTCGGGTTTAGAGTCAAGCTGTGTGTTAATGATTCTGTCACACCAGGCTGCGTAGTCATAAGACAAGAGCAACCTACAATTTCTCAGACAATTTGTCAGTGGTACGTTGTGGATATAGGGCCAGTAACATACTAGCAATGACAAGCCGTTCAGGGTAGAAGGGTAGTGAACCCCCAGCCGAATTGGGCATAAGTGCACAGCCAAAACAGGGGCTGGTGTGCCTCATGAACCATCTTACTGTGTGGTCCAGCCATTCTCATGGTGGTCCTTCCCGTGGGATGATGCCCAATCATGCAGTTCGGCCGTCTCCTGTAACGGCTGGGGCGGCTGTTATTTGCTAGACTCCTTTCTTGAGCCCGCCGTGGGCTTGCACTGAAGCGGCTATTATTTAAGTCCTGCCGTTGGACTATACTCCTGCTGTTGGTCCCTCTAGATTCTCCGTGGTCCCCCCAGCCTCCAGGTAATGGTAGAAACAGCAATACTGATGATGAAAGCAAACAACCTGACCTTCAGTAAGCCCTCCTTGCTACTCCATGGCCATCGTGGTGGTCATCGTCCTGGCATCAGCTGATACATCATCATCGGGATCGTATAGCACCTTCCTGCAGTGGCTGGCGTGGACTCACGTAGCTCTCTCAGCAATCTTCATGGTGGTCTGGGTGATCAGTAGCACCTGGTATGGTCCCAACCACCTATGCTGATGCCAGTACTTCCTACGGAGGTCCCTCACGACAACCCAGATCTTGTGGAGTCCTCCTTTTGGCTCACCATCTTGTCGTCGCAGCCCTGCAACATCAGTCTATTCTGTGGGAAAGGAGTGGTGATCATCCTCATTGGTCTGCCTGTAAGCACTTCATGAGGAGAAAGACCTGTAGTGCAATGCTCTCTGTCTCGCATGTACATTAAGGCAAGTGGCATCACTGTCACCCAGGACAACCCCGTCCAAGCCATGAATTTGGTCAGTTTCGTTTTAGAGTCTGATGAGCTCTCTCAACAAAGACACTGCTGGCTGGATGATAGATCTGCACATACATTGTTGCTATCTACAGACTTGTGGAGATGCATTTATGTACACAATTTACAAAATGGGAGCCATTGTCTGATGTTAATTTTAATGGAAGGCCCCATCTGGGAATAACTTCCCGCATTAAATTATTTGCGACAGCAATGGCTGTTACATGTTTGCATTGAAATGCTTCAACCCATTTTGAGAATGTATCCACTGTTACCAGGAAACATGGTCTTGGCCATGTACCAACATAGCAACGTGAGGTGACAGGAGCGAGTAAAGACAGAGAGGTTAATAGGACCAACCCAAAGCTTCAGCTTCTGGTCGAAGGAGCATTTCAACTGCTTCCAGTGAGAGACCTCCACACTGTCAGCACCTGATTTTAAGTCAGAAACGGCATTAAGAGAGAAAACATCAGTTGGAGGCAGAGGAACCATCTGCAAAATGGAGGAGACAGGAGATGTGGCTGCTGCTTGAGCAGATATGTCAGCTACAGCTTTACCTTTAGAGACAGAATCAGATGGTTTGTATGAGCCTGACATTTGCACACAGAAATCTGGTAGTAAAATTAGTAGTAAGAGTCTGGTAGTAAGATTAGCAACTAACCTAGAGTGACAGATTGTCTTACCAGATGCTGTTAGGAACCCGCAGTGGCGCCACAGAGTCACATGAACGATCTGCTGTCTGTGTAGATATTAACAGACTGATGTTAGGCTAGAACACTGTTTGTGCCCTAGTGAGCGCAAACAATTCAGTAGCCTCAGCAGATAGGTGTGAGGGTAATCTAGCACTTTCAAACAACCTCTCATGCTGAAGTGAAGGCATATGCCATCAAGGGCTCCCCTTTGGGGGAACGCTAGGCGGATAAATCCACTAAGAACTCAAGATCAGCATTATCAATGGGTGTGTCTGAGAGGTCGGATTGTGGCTTACTAACTTCTTCCACTATTGGCAGCACAGTTGTGAGGGTCACCATCATCATCAGCATACAGCACAGTTGATACGCTGTGCGCTGCTTGCAGTTACCTACCCGAAGCTAAGTAGCATTATTATGCCTTACAATTGTAATTGTTGTAGCTACATCATAGAGAACTGTCGTCTTCAGAAAAATATAGCAGAGTTAGAGGCTCGCTTCAGACACAAATGTCAGTCAAGGATTATATTAATGTAGAAATGGGAAAAACTGTGTCTGTGCCACCAGGAAGAAACAATCGTGTTGTTAGCCCCCCGGCAAAGCTCCCACAGCCGGTCAAGAACTTTCTCTTGGTCACTGGGAAGAAATGGCGTCGACCAGCTAAACCTGGGTCACTGCTAGAGCCGACTGGGATTTTCAACAGGTTTTCCCCACTGGAGTTGGACTCAAGGCCCGAGCTGTCTTCGGAGGGGAGTGATCAGCAGGTATTTTCTACAGCCGGCCCGGAAAAACTGAAAACTTGGACTAAAGAATCAGCTAGCAATCGTACACTGTTTACCACGGGGCAGAGCCACCGTCGTAGCCGTAAATCTGGGGTTGGTGCTAGCAAATTCAAAAACTGGCAAGTATAAAGAGTACAGACATATTATTATTCACATTGGCACCAACAATGTTAGGATGAAACAGTCAAAGGTTATGAAGCAGAACAAAGCAACAGCGTGTAAACTAGCTAGAAAGATGTGTCAGCATCGAGTAATTGTCTCTGGCCCCCTCCCAGCTAGGGGTACTGACGAGCTCTACAGCAGACTTGTGCAACTCAATTGCTGGCTGAAAACGAAGTTCTGCCCATCACAGGAGGTAGAGTTTGTAAAGAACTGACTCTCTTTTTGGGACTCGCCCAAAAATAGGGTCGGGCCTGATCTGCTTAAGAGCGTTGGACTTCATCCTAGTTGGAGTTTTGCTCTTCTTTTATCTAGGAACATTGACAGGAGTCTCACTCCTATAGTCTCACCATGAGACAGAGCGTAGCCTGTTAGCCAGCCAGCTAGCATAGTGGAGTCTGTTGATAGCATACACAGTAGTTAATACAGTTTTGCCTATTGCGACTGTGACTCGTTCCAAGCTGAGAAAAGTTAAACAAGGAAGCGCTACCAATAGCAACTTTAGTAAGATAAAACCTTCCTCCACCTCAGTCACAAATAAAAATGACTAAATTATCTCAAAACAGAACTTCTAAATGTTAGGTCCCTTGCTCCAAAGGCACTTGCAGTAAATTAATTAATCTCTGATCTTAAACTTGATGTAATTGTCTTGTGTGAAACATAGCTAAAGCCTGATTAATTTATTACCCTAAATGAGGCCTCTCCTCCTGGCTATACTAGTGATCATACCTCCCTTGCATCCTGAAAAGGAGGGGGTGTTGCTAATATGTATGACAGTAAATATTTACTCTTAAACACCACTGGTTTTCATTCTTTAAAAGTTTTGCTCATGAAAGTTAACCAGGTTGATAAATTGTTTTGCATAGCCACTATTTACAGGCCGCCCGGGCCATATACAATGTTCCTCAGTGAGTTTCCAGAATTCTTGTCTAACCATGTAGTCATGGCAGATAGTATTCTAATTTTTGGTGATTTCAATATTCATGTGGAAAAGTCTAACGACCCTCTTCAAAAGTCTTTGAAGCCATAATTGACTCAATGGGTTTAATCCAACATGTCTCAGGTCCAACGTACAGCCAAAATCATACCTTAGATTTAGTCCTGTCATGAGAAATCTAATCATGAGATCTAATAATTTCTCCCATAAATCCTGGAATAGCGGATCACTGTCTTATTACATTTACTGTAAAAACAAGAAGCCCACTTGCTCTGCAAACAAAGAGTTTCAAAAGCCGTACTATATATTCTCGGACAACAAATTGATTTTTTGATATTCTTCCAAGCTTGCTCATCAGTGACAAAGTAAATAAATCCCCAAATGATCTAATCCAGGATCTAAACTCAACATTGCGAAATTCTTTAGATACAGTTACACCACTAAAAACTGAAGAAATACACAACAAAAAATATGCTCCCTGGTACACAGAAAATAGTAGAGCACTCAAGCAAGCCTCCAGAAAATTGGAGCAAAAGTGGAGCTCCACCAAGTTGGAAGAATTCAGACAAGCCTGGATAGACCGCACACTCCATTACCAAAAAGCAATCACATCTGCTCGATCGGCATATTTCTCCAACCAGAGGTGAACAAAACTATCAAAAATTTCTCGCAGAAATGAATACATTGACTTCTTTGATGAAAAGATCATCAACATTAGAAAACAAATAACTGACTCCTCATATAATTACAGTCCCCAAAATCTCAGTTTTCCTGAGAATGTCCTGAACCTCCCTGACCAGGTGTCAATTGGGACACTGAAACTTTCTGATCCCGTATCGCTCGACACATTCACAAAATTTGTAATGAGTTCTAAACCCACAAATTGTCAGCTAGACCTGATTCCAACTAAATTACTCAAGGAGATATTTTTGGTGCTAGGCCAGCCAATGTTGAAAATAATAAATTGCTCCCTTTCCTCCGGATGTGTACCAAACTCACTAAAAATAGACCATCAGACCCCATCACAGTTGCACTGTACTCATGAAGGTAACGAATTACCTTCTAATGGCCTCAGACAAAGGTTTCGCATCCATCCTGTTGCTTCTTGATCTTAGTGCTGCTTTTCACACTTTTGATCACTCCCTTCTCTTAGAGAGACTGGAAACCCATATTGGTCTACATTGGAATGTTCTAGCCTGGTTTAAATCTTATTTATCTGAAAGATATCAGTTTGTAAGTGTGGATGTTATATCCTCAGACAATTCAAAAGTATGTTTTGGTGTTCCTCAAGGCTCTGTTCTGGGCCCCTTCTATTTGTACTGGAGTAATGTTTTCAAAAAGATTTGAAAACATTACTCCAGTAGTAGCCTACTGGCTGCCTGTTAGGGTTAGGGCAATACATGGATTTGCTCCTACATATCTTGCTGAAATGATCCAGCCATACTTACCTGCACGTAACCTTAGATCACAAGATACAGGCCGTTTAACTGTACCTAAATTTTCTTAACAAACAGCCGGAGGCAGGTCCTTCTCTCAGAGCTCCACTAGTTTGGAATGATTTGCCAATTAAAATTAGAAACGCAGACTCAGTGCAAACCTTCAAGTGTCTACTAAAGACTCATCTCTTCAGCCTGGTCTATGATTAAGTGTAGTCTGGCCCAGGGGTGTGAAGGTGACCAGAAAGGCCTGATACAAACCACCCTTGCTGACTTGCCAGATGGGCTCTCATCACCACTGGGATGCCCTCCCTCCAACGCCATTTGGGGGCGGAGTCTCTGGCTTGCTGTTGTCTCTCTGTTGCTCACTTGTGCAATTGGGCTGTTCTCTGCTGACAATACTCGGCCCTCATTCAGGATGATTGCGGCTGGTGGGTGTCCCTTTGGTTGATGCTTGGCAATGTAGGTGGATTGATTTCCTGCCTGTTGGGCCCTGTCCGGGGCCTCCCTCAGATAGGGCCACAGTGTCACTGGACCCCACTGTCTCAGCCCCAAGGTCTTACGCTGCTATATTATTGTGCTGGGGGAGTAGGGTATGATGTCTTCTGTTGTTTTAAATTTAGAAGGACATGAGGTTATGACCTACACCTGCGGTGTACTATGCTTGACTCATTGCGGTCACTGTCCAAAGTTGTGTGTTGTGTTGCAGATCAAGACGATACCTGATGATTTCAGCTGCCACTCTGCTGACCGCCCCGCCCCCCGTCTGTCCCTGTCCTTGTCCATCTGGTCATGCCTCCGATCTGGACTAGGTTTAAATAGACTCTGGGCTTAGCCCACATGCATTGTTTTACTATTACAATTTGGACTCGTGATATGTTCACCCGGCTCAGCCAGAAGAGGACTGGTCACCCCTCGGAGCCTGGTTCCTCTCTAGGTTTCTTTAAAAATGTCCTGTCTATTCCTATTCCTTTTCTTCACATTCTCATCTGTCACACCTTACTTTATCTTTCTTCCCTTTCTTACTATTTTCTAATTCTTCTAACTTACTTCTACATTCTTTTAACATAGCCACGCTAAATGTTATCTTTTATGGAAAATCAGATACTTTGTGCCACAATACCACTTGTCCTGAAACATCCATGCCCCACTTATCCACCATTATCTTTACTGGTCCGGCAGGCGTTGTTTTTACTGCTGCAAGTCCCCATGATATTTGCTCACCCGTCACTTGTACTCAAAACAGATGATAACACACACACACACACACACATAAAAACATTTCAGTTCAGTGAGATACTGCCATTTTCACACCCATCAACTAGCCATACAATTTTGTCAATTATTTTCTCTTTTTATTCATTCTTTTTAATTTTGTAATTTTTCTTGAGGTTTTTGAGTAGTTTTTTTATTTGTTTTAATTATTTTTCATATATACTCCTATGCCATGTCATAGCAACTCTCCTGTCTATACATGCATCTTAGATTCATCCTCGATGAATTAGTTTCCCAAAAACGGTTTACTACGCAGCCTGTTCCACAAGGTGCCCAATGGGCCCAAACCGGTTCAATTAAAATGTCTTTAGAAACCTTTCGATCATTGGAGTTACTGTTAGAAAGAAGTCAGTCTCACCCTTTAATTTTTATGTCCGGGATGGCGTTTCCATCCGCTGACCCTCCCTGCCAGGTCCGAGGCGGGTCCCTTCTGCTCCAGCCTCGACGGAGTGTGAACTCCCTGAACCACACTTTTGTGGTCCTTGCGCAGTTAACCTTGGAGTCCCCGGGAACGATCAGTAAACTGATTTAGCCATCCCATCCTCATCGCCAAATTGTCGTGGAAATCATTGAATGGGAAAAGCACAGGGACTGTAGATTCTTGACAAAAATAAAGCTTTATTCAAGATTTATAAACCTGGAGCAGTTAACAGCACTCTCAACAGATTCCGGTCAAAAAGCTCTCTGTTGAAGGTTTGGCTCTGGCCTATATACATTCAGTACAGCCCACAGTGTCCCCCTCCTATTGATGGTTAGTCTATTGTCTCACCAGCTTCTATGCAACCTTCAGCTTAGAAAGATTACAAGATGTTTATAGCCCTAGAGAAGTTTAGCCAAAACTATAGCTATCTGTTGTAGGCATATCCTGTACAAGTGAGCAGAGCCACATAATGGCCTTACTAAATAACTGGGTTCTACTTAGAATAAGCAATATGATTTCATTGTACTATGGAAAAAGATAATTTCCACCACAGGGCAAAGTTTGAATTGGGACCCTGAAGTTTGTACCATTGTGTGTACATTTTTTAAATTGTGTATGACGATTCGAGAAAATGGTATGTTGTTCCAGGATTTATGTCTAAGCAATTGAGAAAAACTATAATGTGACAAACATGATGGCCAACATTTGAAAGTTTAAGAGCTTTTCCGGCTATGATTGATCATGGGAGTGTCATTAATTTTGTTATGGTGTTTTCCAAAATCTAGCAGTTCCCAACAACCTGTGCAAGCTGAAATAAATCATCAGAGTATTGCTTGGTATATGACAATCAGTCTAGCATAAAAAAGACAAAGTAACAGTCTACCTTGATGAGGTGCAATGACATCAGAAATGCAAATGTCGCTAAATGCTTGAAAACTGCTTGTTTTTGTCCTCGAACTACATGTTCACCAGATAAAAGCACATTTCTTGTATCTCTGAGTCTGATTATTTCTGCTATTCTGCTTGAAGTGAAATACACGATACTTTTTTAATTATTATTAGAAACAGTATAACCAACAAGAAAGTGATTATACAGATTAAAGAGATTATACAGTTGGTCTATGTCTCTAGACACTGATGAACCACAGAGGTCTGTCTCCTACATGTTGTGTAACTAGAATATGATACACATTTTGAAAAATATTTGGTGACTGTAGATCAAGTGTTAGAATATGGTTGTTTCAAAATAACAAGTTTAGTGATGCACTGTAGCACCCCTGTGACAACTACACCCTCGATGTCACCGGCCTTCTAACACCACCGCCCATCTCATCAACTCATCTCACCTGTTGTCTTGTTTAGCGCACCTGATCATCATCCACAGTCATTTCCCCCAGTATATATTTTCCCTCTGCTCCCCTGGTCTTTGTGTGTTATTGTCTCACTGCCAAAAGCATTGTACAGCTATATACTAATAAAATACAGAAACAACACGACTTCGAGACTCAGTACTGCTGCTCCTTTCATTCCACAAAAGGCTGATGTGGTAATGTGCAGTGCCTTTGGAAAAGGATTCTAAACCATTGCCTCCTACTTCAATATGATTGGGTTAAATATCTACATTACATGTAAAGGTCTGTCAGATAGCCTATTCAGTCATTCCAATAACCCACCATCTTCCAGAATCTGACTTTCTATCTGAACGTAACTCAAAATCTAAGGATGTAGAAACTTATTCGGTTATTTGTGTTTTGTACATAATTTTAATTGCTTAATACATTGTTGAAAAATAAATGTAAATTTCTCGAAAAAGGTGTTGACATTATTGTATATCAAGATATCCATATATTTTCACGCATATACTAATCTAAATCAAATCCAGAGTAGTGATATATTGCTCCACAAACTGCAACTTTGTCAAGACGATGCAGAAACCCCATGCACGAGAATTCAAGTTTGCGATTCTCGACACCCGCACACAAATATATTTTTCCTACGCGAACATAACCTGCGATTATTAGGGCTACCAGTGATGGATTTTCAAAACGAAAATTAAATAAATAAACTGTGATTATACACCTGCACTCTTCGCTTAAAGTCAATGTCGTCAGCAGTCAATGATAACCATTGAACGCAATTTTCTGAGATTCAAAGCAAGCAAAATAACATGGCTTACCGGTACGTACGGAGTTGAGTTGGCTGCATCAAATGCAATCTTCCTTTGGCAGAGTGATTCCCAACCATATCATGTTTTATGTTGAAGGCAGCGCCATGTTACAGCTATCTAACAAATAGCTGTCTAATCTAAACAATTCCTGTCTGAGTGGTTCGGATTACGTGTAACATATTACATGGCTGTTGATAATTACCTATCATTCAGTTTAATGTGTTAGAAATCAGCTGATTCGTATAGTGGTTGTAATAATGATTGCATACCTGGAGAGTATTCATTTGTTTATTGCAGCATTAGATAGTCTTGTTCATTAGGTTACGGACATGGTCTTCCTTACAAAACCTCAATCTCTACTCACTCAGTATTCAATTGTTTATTGCAGCATATTGATAGTCTATTAGCGCATCATGTTACAGGCTCAGTCTCGTCTCTTCTCACTGTAATGTTGATTACAAGCTGATATATACATTGAAGGGTGTGTTTATCTAGCAAAGATCCGGCTTCCAAGACAGTAAGCCCCATGCCAAATGGTCAATATAAACATTCTTGTGGTTATCAGTGCGCAACCTACAGAGAATCTAAACAGAGATGTTTCTGTTGTTCTCAATATCTAGGCACATTTACTGCCAATGAAACGTACATTCATATTGTAGTTGTTAATGCTCAGATCCCACAAATTTCACCCACTTGACACCTCATCAATATTCTAACTGTTTAAGATAATGTCCACAGTGACATCCTTCAGCAAGTTTTCAGGTCGAAGCATGACTGCCACAATGAGATTTGAGCCCTAATCTCTCATGGGTAAGAACAGACACATACTTGGTAAGCCATTAGAAGTGTAGGCATATCATTGTGTTTATGGTGCCATTTTGCCCCTTTAAGACCTTAAATACATTTTAGATCTAATATGCCTTTTACGTTGTATAGGCCTTATAGGCCTGATAGGTCTTATGGCCTGTGAAGGCCTTTAAGATTTAAATGCCAATTAGGTCATATAGGTCTTCTATGTCATTTATACTTTCTAAGCCATATAGGCGATTTTAGCCTTTTAGGCAATTTACATACTGTATGTGAAGTAAAACCGCATGACACTTAAATGTATTGGCATATTGTCAATAGGTTTTGAAATTCCAGCTTTTATTAAAATTGTACATGGTCAAAATGTGCTTCCTTTGAAGTTTTGCCAAGGCGTGTGAGTGCTAGGGCATAAACAAAAATGTGCACCCATTTGAGTCCCAAGGACCAGAATTGGGAAACACTGCTCTAGGGCAATCAGATCCCGAGTTATGAGCATTTGAAAATCACAAAATGTACCAGATGGTGGCACCAGAGGCATGGGCCTATGGACACCAAAGTTTGGGATAGCCCTCTATCAGTGTTCGTATCATTCTCATACATGTATTTGCGGTGGCACAAAATATGCACTGGTTAATTTTCATGTTGATATTATAGTGTATATTTGTTTCATAAAACTTCTTGAATATTTATGGGTGTGATTCATTTGATGCATTTGAGATGGATTGGATGTAACTTTTTTAAATCATTTTTTACATATTAAGTGATATGTCTTTACCAGTAGTCCCTAAAGAAAATTGTGTCAATGGAAACACAGAAAGTTGCACACCTGTCTCTGACTCTGTCCCCCCTAATTTGTGAATGATTATTTCGCTCTTGGTAACTGGCACTGTATTCCTTCCAAAGCCATCATACAGCTGAGTTCTTCCTTTGGTTTCTCCAGCCATAGCCTGAACACGTACTCATCGTAGCTAGTGCAGGTATCTGTGCATGTACTTCATTTTTCTCTGCATGCTCGAGATCATGTCAGTGAAATTAGCTATAACCTGTTATGTATTGCTGATATGACTGGTCAAACAACCAAATAAACACCTTTAAGTGGTCTTGAACACAGCTTTTTAACATTCATCTGAAGAGAGGACTTTGGAGCGCTGAATAGCGGTCCAGTTCTTTTTCTCCTTTGTACAGGTAAGACACTTCTGAAGTTGTCTCTAGTGTAGGAGTGGCTTGACACTAGGTATGCAACACCTTTAGCACATTTCCTGGACATGGCTGGCTCTTGGTGGACTGACTCCAGCCTCAGTCCACTCCTAGTGAAGCTCCCCCAAGTTCTTGAATCGGCATTGCTTGACAATCCTGATTGTGCACATTTTCCTACCACACTTTACCCCTCCAGTCAACTTTCCTTGAATAAGCTTTGATAGAGCACTCTGTGAACTCCTAATGGAGGGTGTCAATGAGTGTCATCTGGACAACTGTCGTGTCAGCAGTCTTCCCTATAATTGTGGTTGTGCGTACTGAAGACTCAGGGAGTTAATTAGCTGATTTGAGCTCTTTTCAGGTTGTCATTTCTGTGTTGTAAATGTTGTATTCTAATATTTTAAGACAATGGATTTTTGATATCCATGAGCTGTAAGCCATATTATTGAGGCTGAATCTTAAAAGGCTTGACATTTTACACTTTATGTAAAATGAATCTACAATATACAGTGAGGGAAAAAAAGTATTTGATCCCACTGGTGATTTTGTAAGTTTGTCCACTGACAAAGAAATTATCAGTCTATAATTGTAATGGTAGGTTTATTTGAACAGTGAAATCCTCCAAAACACATGTCAAAAATGTTCTAAGTTGATTTGCATTTTAATTAGTAAAAAATGCATTAGATCCCCTCTCAATCATAAAAATGTCTGTCTCCCAGGTGTCTTTTTGCTCCTGATCTCACCATGTTAACCGTATAAAAGACACCTGTCCCCAGAAGCAATCAATCAATCAAATTCCAAACTATCCACCATGGCCAAGACCAAAGAGCTGTCCAAGGATGTCAGGGACAAGATTGTAGACCTACACAAGGCTGGAATGGGCTACAAGACCATCACCAAGCAGCTTGGTTAGAAGGTGACAACAGTTGGTGCAATTATTCGCAAATGGAAGAAACACAAATAAACTGTCAAATGCTCCATGTGAGATCTCACCTCTTGCAATGATCATGAGCACGGTGAGGAATCTGTCATGTCCTGGCTATGCCCCTAGCCATCTTTGCGCTGGCTGGGGTCATAGTCAGGACATGGCCAAAAGAGATGGCTCTAGCCACCTCTATGTGATTTGGTTTCCCCAATTGGAGGCAGGTGTTCGTTATTGCCTCCAATTGGGGAACCTATTTATGTTGAGTGTTTTACCACAGTGGTGTGGTTTATTTTGGTT
>JACXGJ010002377.1:35453-66846 GCA_016801105.1 Esox niger | reverse complement strand
ACAGTCTGAATAAGATGTATTCATCGCCCTTCATAACCAGGCTTACATCATGTGAAATGTTATGGTACATTCAGATGATAATACTAGCACTAGTATGTGTCCTGTAGCACACCCTGTTCCCTATATAATGCATACTTTTTAGGGCCCATTGAAGCAGAGTGTAATTTTGGATACAGATGTATCTGAACAGGGAATGAACATTTGGGCAGTACAAACAATTGAAAGAAGCCCCAGAAATGATGGATTTTTTTATAGTTGCAGGGATCATTGTATAGATTATGAATTCGATGAATTGTCTGTGTCCCTCTTGGCAAAGATGGGTCAAATCAGGTCGCAGCTTCTTTCTATAAACCGGGGATTGCATCCATCTGTCTGAACAGCTGACTTAGGCAACCAGAAGCAGAGATGAGCTGGATTTCAAAGGTTTTCCAAGTTTTTGTTAAACACTAAACATAAGGAGTCATTCACAAACCATGCAGAAAACCTCACATGCAGACTGAATGTCCGTGAGTGAAATGCTAGAAACGCAAGTCTCCTGACAGATGTGAAAACACAATCAAATAAACAAAGATTTCCCGGGGCCTCCGGTTTCAATCTGCAAATCTTAGGGATCCTCAAGAGACTGCTTAGGTTTACCCATAGGGCTGTTATGTATTCGTAAAACGCACAAAGGAATCCATATTTTTGTTCTGTTTTGTCTTATACAGTAAAAGGGTTCGACAACGATGTAGCCCCCCAGGCGTTTGTATAGAATGGTGTCTGGCTGAAGTCAAAGTGGTGAAAGTTGAGGTGGTGAATTGTGGAGGAGCGAAAGTGTGTGTGTCAAATTGGGTTTACATATGTGTGTGTTTGTTAGTCGCTGGCCAGAGTGTCGAAGTTGCTAAAGCGATTAGCAACTTAAGGCATGTATCTATGAACTGGCAGGGATTCAGTCTAAATGGCAACATATTCCCATTACACTGTAGCACTGGTCAATATAGCACACTATACATTGAATCGGGCGGCATTTGGAATACAACCTTGTATTCCTGCTAGCTAGCCATGTAGAGAGCAACATTATGCTTTGTGGAATGGGTTCAGCCCAAACTTGTGTTTTGCTGAGTGACAACTAGTCTGTGTTCTCTACATGTTAATAATGAAGAGGAGATGCGTCGGGCCAAGTGACGCCTGTTATTTCTACTACTGGGTTACACAGGGATCTAACCGATCCAGGCCTATACTCGGGAATAGTCACAGACTAGGAGAAGGAGAGATTTAATACACTGTGAAGAGTAAGAGTGATCTAATCCAAGATCAGAAGTGCTACTGGGGCATTGGCTTGCAATAATACACAGCCACGGAGCATATAGTACAATGAGCAACAGTCTATGTAGTGAATGAGGTTTGATGTGTTCCTGATTTTCAAACAAGTACATTTGATATGAATAAGTATTGTTGTTGCTAAGAACTGCTTCCCAGAATCAAACCCACAGCTCTGGCTGAAACATCCTACCATTATGTGTCAGTGATTAAGTAATATAAAGTGATTTCGGAAATGGAATCCCTCCAGGCTGATTTCTCGTGGCCAAAAACACACAAGCATAAACATCATATACAGTTCCTCTGGTCAGAAATACTCAACAGCAAAACCCAATGGTTGGCTTAATCCTGGCACAAAGTCTGATAGAAATTCTTTTCCCAATGTTTTTTGTCTGCTATAAAGTTGTGTCTATTTTACAGCTTTTGTTACTTGGAATATTTCTTCAACTGCAGAGTATCTGTCTAGTGTCCAAGAACAGCTTCTGGGAAGTCTATTGTAAATGTCAGAGTAAAGCATCTTGATGTGGATTAGAATAAAATAAGACTTTTTACACTATAAAGGGAATAGGGTGTTGTTTGGTACCCTTGTGTAGATTTTGGTTAGTCAGTAAAACACTGGGAGTAAATAAAAAGAACACGGCCACACAAGGCATATTGAGAGGGGTATTGTTTGCATAGTGAAATACAAGAAATTAAGATTGGTTAATGTCTGTATAAGGAATGCCAACTTGAACGATATGATTTTAACCATATATTTAAGTTTTGCAGAGACGCTGAATAAATCATTTTGTGTGGTGTTACTATCAAATTGTTTCAAATTGAATCTTACCAGCAAGTGCACACATACATTGGTCATTACAGTGTTAACTGTATTTTAATTTTAGTACTACATTGTACTATACATTGGAACCATAACGTTATCTAATATATGATTAGACGCCAAATCATATCTAATGTAGAGTTCCCAGGGATCTGTAAATTATTTCTATGTATTGTTAGGGAGGGAATATTCCTGTCTGATTTCAAACAGTGAGTGCACATACATACTCCTGGTATGTATGTACATTGTCCCCACAAAGATAGTACAGTGTGACAAGTCGGTTCCCACAATGGGATTTTCGGCTTATCGGTCACAGTGTTATTTTTTGGGTTCATTGGGGTTACCTATAGGTTAGGTTTTAGGTCTGTCACGGTCCCAGACATCACCAGTCCAAACCATGTTTTCCCTTCCCTCGGGCTTTGGTTTCCTGCAACTGCACACACCTGCCTATCATCAGATCATCAGCCTCGCAGTATTTCTTCCCCGGTTCTTCAGCCACTCATCGTCAGATTGCTCCATCACACTCACGTGGTAGCACGCTCAGGCTGGTCCTTGTAGTTATGATTCATTTATGTCCGTGGTTGTCTTGGAGTGTCTAATTCTGCCTTTCCTTGTGCCTCGGGACCCGGCCCCATCAACCTACCTCCTCCAGCTACACCACGTTCACACCAGCCAACCTCACCAGTCCCCCTCCATCAACCGGTCTGCCCTGCTTTCTCTCTCCATCACCTCCACCTGCTCCCTTCCCTGCTCCCCTTTACAATACTCCCTTTTTACATAAAAAGCACCTGTCTGAGTCTGCTTTTGGCTTTTAACAAGGGCTATGATAGGTTTAAGCATAAAGTTTGGGTTATTTAGGTTACGGTTAGGTTTGTTTTATGTTAGAAAACGTGGGCTTACAGGTTACACTTCAACTTCCCACATGGGAAGAAAAATAAACGTGTGAGGATTGTTGTGGGTGAGTGTGTGTGAGAGAGAGAGAGACAGAGAGAGAGAGAGATAGGGTTAGGGAGAGATAGAGTCAACTCCCAGAACTGGAAAGGTTGATGTAACATGTTTGTTTTTAACACACTTGATATTACTTTGCCTCAGTGATCCCGGGCAGAGATGTTCCTTTTACCACCGTCTCATCGCTAAACACACAAACAACAGGGCTGAACTATTGCTTGACCATTGTCCAATCAGAGGTCTGGCTCTCTTAACAGCAACCACAACAACAACATGAAAAAAACAATTACAGTCATAGTCTCTTTCCCAAGAAGCCATGGTTGGTTTTCAGCTTTGGTTTCAGAGACAGTTTTGAGCAATAGTCATCCTGCCCTGAATTCCTAACAGCACATTTATTGCACTACACTAGCTTCATTTACACAGTAGACATAGGGCACGACACTGGCTTCATTTACACAGTAGACTTAGGGCACTACACTGGCTTCATTTACACAGTAGACATAGGGCACTACACTGGTTTCATTTACACAGTAGACTTAGGGCACTACACTGGCTTTATTTACACAGTAGACTTAGGGCACTACACTGGCTTCATTTACACAGTAAACTTAGAGCACTACACTGGCTTCATTTACACAGTCACATAAATCTGATTTTGGTTTCCACTAGTTGGTCTTCAGAGAAAATCACATCAAATCTTTTTGAGAGCTTATATGATTTCTCAATTAAAACCAATTAGTGGAAAGCTAATTAAGGTGTCGGTGTAATCAAAGCCTTAGTGCACTAAACCGGAGAAATGGTAGCATTTGGAACACACACCTGGTTTATATGTATTACAGAAAACACCCAAAGAGTTCATCAAGAACTTCCCCAGAAGAGTCACCAGAGATGGAAACCAGAGACCTGGTTCTACCAACCAGGCCACCAGTCAGAACAGAAGCAGGCAAAACAGAAGCAGGCAGAACAGACGCAGGCAGAGCAGATGTAGGGACAATTTGTAGTGAAACACTGGGTATGTCCAAAATGGCTCTCTGTTACATACACCGATAAGATGAAACATAATGACCACCTGGCTAATATGCTGTTGGTCTTCCGCATGCCGTCAAAACAGCGCTTACCCGCCGAAGCATGGACTCTACAACACCCCTGAAGGTGTGCTGCGGTATCTGGCTGCAAGACGTTAGCAGCAGATCCTTCAAGTCCTGTAAATTGCGAGGTGGAGCCGTCGTGGATCGGACTTGTTGGTTGAGCACATCCCATCTACTCAATCGGATTGAGATCTGGGGAATTTGGAGACCAGGGCAACACCTCGAATTCTTCATAATGTTCCTCAAGACGTTCCCGAACAATGTGTGCAGTGTGACAGGGTGCATTATCCTGCTGAAAGAGGCCACTGCCATCTGGGAACACCATTGCAATGAAGGGGAGTACCTGGTCTGCAATGATGTTTAAGGTAGATGTTCGCTATCTAATCTTGACCTTGACATCTAGGCCATGTTTAAAGATGATCAGCATTATTCACTTTGCCTCTGAGTGGTCATAATATCTTGGCTCATCAGTGTATAGTGCCTAACTGCCAAAAGTAGCACAGTATAGTAATCAAAGGCAATTGGAACACATTCATTACTTTTTTCCTCGCATACTCTCATGTGATATGTGATTTTGTCTTGGGTGTTTGTATAAGGGCTATATATACACTGTATGACAACTGAAAGACTGGACAAGGCAGGAATTAAGGTCAGATGTAATGTTTGTCTGTCTGTGTGTGTGTGTTTCGAATGCCAGCGGCGCAATCTTCCCTCCTCGTCCACCTCATCCAGACGCCCCGGGAGGGGTCCTTCATTTATAGCCCCTGAGTTCCAGGATGCACCCCCCCACCCCCAGCCAACCCCTGGCCACCAAAACACAAAGGATGGATGGATTCTGTTCATAAATAACTAGAACAGGCCAGCCAAAACCACAGTGTTTTTCTCTCATGGCTTTATTTCAAAGCATTGGCTGTCTCTGAAAGTGGCTGCTGTCCACATGCACTGGGTCTGTCACACATGCAGAGGAGGAATTCGTTGGCAGACGTGGACGGGCAAGAAAAAGAAGTAAGAAAGAAATCTGTATAGTGGAAAGCCAGGATTGAATGAGTGGTGAAGGGGATTTGACTGAGCACACCTCCGTAGAGTTGTTAGTGTGTGTTGCTTTTAAACATTAGGGAACCCGATAGGATAGAAATGACATCGCCCAACCATAAACAGCACCTCCTAGTTGACTCTCAAACGCAATATCGCACGCACACACAGAATAACACACAATCCGCTCGTCGTCTCAGCATCTGGTTATACAGTACGTGTCATTTCACATCCTCACTGTAACTCTGTTGCTGCTTCAAAACCCGGGGGGGGGGGGGTTGGCGGCCTGAGTGAAAAGGCCCCCGTGTAACTTCAAAACCCGGGGGGGGGTTAGCGGCCTGGGTGAAAAGGCCCCCGCGTAACTTCAAAACCCGGGGGGGGTTAGCGGCCTGAGTGAAAAGGCTCCCGCGTAACTTCCCCCTCTACCCACCGGGCCTACTCTATCCCCCCGACAACACTCCTCCACCTCCTTTCACCCCACCCTCCTCCCAACCAGTGGTCCCCTTACCTAGTCGCACCCAGAGGGTCCATCCCATCACCAACGGTCTGTCACCGTACCATACAAGGGTTTTAGTGTCCCCCCCCGACAAAAAAAACCTGCGGAGTACTTCACTCATGAAAATGTAACTGTCAACACGTTTTCTTGTCTCATCACTCAGAGAGCCTCTGCTACCTCAACTCTACTTGAATATCTTCAGGCACCTTTAGTCTGACCCAAATGGCAGACTAGCCACTGTCTAGTGAACTCCCACCACAGTGCACTAGGGAATAGAGGCCTACTTGGGATACAGCTTATTTTCGTGCTGTAGGCAAGGTAGGGTTTGTGTGAAAGGCAATTCAGTAATAGTGTGGAGACATTCAGCAGAGATGGGCCTGAGAGGGCCCGTCTGTCAAGGTGGGGAAGGTTATCTTGATGCGCTTGCGTGATCAAAGATGCGGTTCAGAATTACAATTCTTTCCTCTAGCACTAGATGGCAATTCTAACTTTAATCGCAATGCCTTCGGATGTGCCTGAGAGACGAATGCTTTAAATTGTAAAAAACAAGATGACACTGAAGTATGGCTCTGCAATGGCCAGCTGAGGTTGCTGACAGGATGATGAACAGTGGGCTCCAAACTAGAAAACAAGACTCATACAGAAACAAATTACTCACTGGGGCCAACGCTGTGTTAGAATCAGAGCAGAGTACAATGAAAGACTTGGTAAGAAATTAATGGGAGAGAAGCATAAACTTGAATTTAGGTGCCATAAAACATAATAAATGCTCGCCTTAGAGTCAAATTGTAAAAAACATAATTCCGAATGTTGATTTTACCGAGCGCAATCCAACTCTCAGGATGGTTTTATTACCTTGTTTAGGGCGGTTGTGTATCATTTATATCACCTCAGTCCGAACAGTCTGATGAAGACGAGCCATTTGCCCCAGAACAAGAGATCTATTCTTCTCAATGAGTTATAGCTGGGACAATGGACCTAAATGAAACATTCACTTAGTTGGGCCAGGAGTTACTGGTGCACCACAGGTTATGTGTTTCGCCCATAGGTGTTCACATTGATGATTCAGATGTAATTCAGCTAATGACGCTGAGAAAATTCCATTACATAAATCCAAAATACTTGACAGACTCAGGGCTTCATCAAGGTACTTTGTCTTATTATTCGCCATCAAATAACGAGATCGTTTATTCTAAGGGCTACATAGATCACGGTTTTGGAAAGGAGGAACATTCAGATGCACTGCTATTTATTGAATTAATTTACCGGATGACAATACAGAGACATAAGGGCCTTTGTTTTGCTCAAACTATTGACTTAAAACAGTTGTTGTCAACTGAAAGTAGTTGTCACCCAACCAATCTTTAAGCTCAGGACCCATATTTATCTTGGTTCTCAGTTGTAAACCAATATTTAGCTGAAATAATAGGTTAGTTCCCAATTTTAACAAATTTTGTCATCTGTATTATGAAAAAAAGAAGGGTTGTCTGCTGTTTAAAGAACATAGAAAACACAGGAAGGCAATGGACTGTGTCACAAAAATAGTCAGAATTTACAACCCAAGGAAAAGTAAACAGCTTTAGTTGACAGAGGGTGGACTGGTCCCTGTTGTGTAACTACAGACCACATGTTTTCAGCTCTCCACTGTCTCAGGTGTTCCAAGCAGGGCTCATCCCAATAGGCACCCTTTTGAAAATGTAGTGCTCTTCTCTGGACCAGGGCCCTTAAGTGCTATTCAGGCAATTGAACATAGCGTAGACATTCCAGCCTAGTTTTAACCAAGATCCTGAATATTCTCTAGAGAACCATATTCACTTCAGCTGAGGGTTCTGTTTGTGCCCCTTTGATCAGGCGGGCGATGTATTCAATGTAAATGTAAAAAAGCACCAAAGAATAGAAGGATATAAGGGGCATTGTATGTGGCTGGCCCATAACTCCTTATTCCAGCATGCTTGCCTCAGTGTGCTGTGCATTCCAGTACACCCCTACCAGGCCACAAGGTCACTGGAGGATTCTGCCACAAAGAGAAAGGACAGTATGGACAAGGGGGGGATGCTCCAAGTCTGTGTCATGAACTGTACCCTATTCAATATGTAGTGCACTAATTCCTGCATAATGCTGTGAAAGTAATGGAGTATATAGTGAATAGGGTGTAATTTATGACCCCTCCTCCATCTGGGCCATAGCTAGACAAGCAACGATGGAGGGCTAAGGAGGGAGACATATTAAATTCCCTGGTGTTGTTGTGGAGAGTGTGAAGGCTTCTTAACCACACAATGGCCTGAAATTTACAAGGGGCCAAGTCTACTTTCTCTCACCCAGTACAGATAGCCTGTTGTCAGGGTAGTTTGCCCAGAGTTCCTGACTACTGCGTCCATCTTTCCATTTCACAAACAAGCAAAAACATTTCTCCTTCAACTTAGGCCTTGTCTCACTGGACCCTGTGAACCTATATAACATATACTGAAGACATACAGTACATCTGGTCATATTATAGCTCAACTCTGCAGGCTCTCTACACACAACCCACACATACATACAAACAAGGTCAAAATAGGGATGATTGCTCAATTTTCATTACTAGGCTATTTGTAAGGCTATTTTTGACTGCTGAAAAGGAAGTTGTGCAATACTGGTAATAGTGTTGCCTGGAGTCCTGCGATGTATTGTGTTTGTTTGACAAAGATCCAGTACTATCTTCGTTTGGTATGATAATAGAGCAAAAGAAATGGCTAGACAGTGGACAGATTTGTGGGAATCAGGCTAGTAATTCTGTGCCTTGGCTCTACAGCAGCGCTACAACAACATTCTGTGGCCATGGTGAACTGTTGTCATGGGGAAGTGGGTCAAGAAAGGAACAGCGTGAGCCTGAACGCTAACGGTAATCTCTAGACACTTCAGACAGAGAATGGGTTGGGTACACAATCCAGCCAAGAAAGAACGGCAGGACCTCCACGCTAGTCCTTATCATTTCCATCTTACCTAGGAATGTTGTTTTACATTTTAAAAATGTACATGGAGGTCCATTGATGCTAAGTGGCCTATCTGACACTTCATTCATTTAGGCTGAAGGTTGTGAAAAAAAAATAAACAAACTGTTTTTCTCAATGTTGTGAGTGAAAAACAGAGGGAAACAAGGCCTGTGTTTTTCATAGGAAACAGGTGCATGTATTAGACACAATCACATGCTATTATCCTATATGAAGGGAGAAGGCCATTCTGGCCCCAGAGAACGGTCTCCAGCTGGGCATGGTGCATGCAACACAAACATGTGTTTTGATTGTTTCCATAAGACGTTTTAAAACAGAGGATATGACTGTGCACTACAGACAATGAGTGTTGTTAGAAGGCCTCTGATTCTGTGTTCGTGATAAATGAGAGGCCGTTAATTGGAGAGTTTGGATTCGGAAACGAACGCAAGAAGCTGAAAATCAGAGGTGTTTTCTCCATCTTTCAAGTCGTGCTGTGATAGAGGATAGCTAGACAATGAAATGACCACTGAGATCAACAAAGCAACAGTAATCATGTTGTCCCGGGCTAACAATGGCTCAATCCATTGCACGCGACTAAAATATTTAAGTTGATTGTCAAGACATTTTATATATGGCAGATCCCTACTGCATGAGTCATCATTCGCCAAAATGTCATCAAAGTCAAACCAGTAGTGTCTGAAATATGACATAATGTCTGGTTTACATAAGTACATTCTAAGAAGACAGAGCCTATGTCTGCTCAATTACTTCACGCTAGGGGACAACGCTAGTTAAGTTTTGAAAGGTTCTAAAGATACAATCCATACAACAGAGATACCCCAATACCTTAACATAGACTCTTCTTCTGCATTTCTGTGAGACTGCAGAACAGTGCTGTGTGTCTGACCACGTACACACACACACACACACACATACACACACGCAAAACACCCACACCCGTACCCACAGGATGTCGAATGGTACGCCATCCGTGGGGCTCACTCAGAGAGATGCTAACGTGGGCGTTGCTCACACGTCTTGCCGGTAACTGTAGCAAAAGCTTTTGTGAATATTATTTGAGTGTCATCTCCACACTAGCCCACTGCACAGAAACCCTCGGGTAAGTCTGCTGGAATTTCTACATGTTGAACTTTATTTTCCTATACATTTTTGTTCTGTCAGAAGATGCGGGTTCTTTAACTTAATGGGTGGGAAAACAGAACCGAGTTATCAAGGTTAAGGTCCGTGGCGTGTCTACCCAGGAAAAGATAAGTTATCATGTGTGTTCTGGGTTAAAGTTCCGCTCCATGTCAAGACTAAAAGCAGAGGCTGCTGATACTAGACATCAGTCTTTGTCACCATTTAAATGGAAATATTGTGACACCAATTCTTTGAACTAATTAAAAACTTCAGATAAGTGCTGAGTTTTTGTAAGCATGCAGTGTCTACCCGTTTTTTACCCACTTTAAGAACAAAAATTCACCAATATGTCCGGACTTAACATGAAAGCATGAAACATGATGAAAAAAGTCCTGACTTTCCAAAAAGGTTTGTTGGCTTGTGGTTTAGATGTAGCTTTGAGGTTAAGGTATGGTTAAAAATGAAACCTACAAGTAAAGGTTAAAATAAGTTTAGGCACACAAGTAAGGATACTTAGATTAGAGGTGTGGGTTGGGAAAATATGTTAAAAAAAAATCTTTATGAAAGGTTGCATGGGTTTCTGTGTGTGTGTCTGTGTGTTTGCGTGTGGACGTGTGATCCATGTCTATGATCCAAAATCCGCATAAAGTCCTGACAAGGTTTTTCAGTAGGTCCCCATGAATTGTAAACACTAAGGGATTTTTTATCAAATATTTTTAGTAAGTTGAACTCAAAGTTAGTGAAATGTTGCTAATGACTTAAAATGTTCATGTGATTCTGACTTTTAAAAATGTTTTATTGACTCTGGACACATGCCCACATGCATTTACTGATTATTACAATTTGTACTCCTAAAAGCTTCAGACGACCGGTCACCCCTCTGAGGCTGGTTTCTCTCTACGTTTCATCCTAAATTTCGGCCCTTAGGGAACTGGTAGGGAATTGGTCCGAGCCACTATGCTTTAACACTGTTGTTCCTTTCTCCTTGGGGTTTCCAGCTGGGTGTTTTGTAAAATCGCTTTGTGATAAATAAATTTGATTGATTACTATAACGTTTATAACATTTAATTGTTACACCTGAGGATAGTTTCAAAATTGGGTTACTTATGTTAGATGTAGAGGTATGGTTAGGTGTTAGGGCTAGGTTTAGTCATAATGCTTAGGTCATTAAGACTGGGTTTAGAATAAGGGCTAGGGTATAGGGAACAGGGATATCAAGGTTTCAGGTCCAGACAAGATAGAAACAAATATATGTGTATGTATTTTCTCATGTAGCTTGGCCTCCCACATCTGTTTTGGAGAGTCACATGTCAGTCAGCCAAGGGATAGCTCAGGATTTCTGATTAATGGCTGGATATCATTTAAATGATTAGGAAATGTCTTTTTATGAAACAGACTGAATGTCACGTTGCCGTGACGAAACTCAAAATGCTAATAAAAACTATGTATCATATATGTCAGGGGGTTAGACTGACAGGAAGTGATCATACCTTTATGGATACTGTATCATCAGCTTCCCACTCCTCCATTCATGTTCTGCTTGGACAATGGTGCCCTAGCCATCTCCACAATTTGAATGACCAGGCTAAACCAGCCTTCTGCATCAGGCACTGTACAATGCAAATTCTTTGATAAGACGATACATTTTATAAATGGGTTCCTCCAAGGGTCTTTGCTATAGTCGGTAAACATGGGAATTGAAATCTTAGCAGATAAGTTGTTATCTGACATCACCTGTAAATGCAAGCTGGATGGCAGCATACCTGGTCGATATGTTGAAACAAGATCTTGTGCTGTCCCTTTAAATTATCCACAGCCTACAGGCCTAGTTGATGAGAAAAGAAATTGTAACACCAAATACAGACTTGAATATTGTCATTTTGCTATGTTGAAACTAATTTTTTTGGCCCACTCTATCTCCACTCATGTTTTACTTGCACAATATTACCACCTCTGCAATTTAAAGGGCTTACACTTCTGTACATGGCAATGTGCAATGATACCTCACATCTGCTTCACAATACTGTCATTACCATCTTCACCACATCCATGCAAAAATAAGCTTCATTGTTATTGGTTTCACAGCCAATTACTTGTTTAAAGCCCTCGGGTAGGATATGCTTTTTATACAACATATGTTGCTATATCTTAATAGTGTAGTTTTAGAAGTGGATTTTTTTTCAATAGTTGTCTTGCTTTGTTATAACCACTGGGGGAAATTATATTTCTATGCTTGGGTGCGTTTTGAATTGTGAATAAGGTTCTATAAGTATAAACGTCAGGACAGAGGAATAGATGTAATTCATTTCCCAGTTTCAGGAATGTGCAAGACTACTGCAGGCATTCTGAGATTAATCTCGACCTAGCTAGGTTTGACTTTAGGCTGCACTAGCTTCTGTACATTGCACCATGCAATTTAATGTAATAACCTTTGACGATACATTTTATAAATGGGTTACTTTGCTTTAGTTAATAAACATGGAAAGTGAACTCTAAGCAGGCAATTTATAATCTGACGTCACCATCTCTGCCACTTGGAGGGAGGGTACGGTGGACGATATGACCAATGAGAATCTTATTATGTAAATGAGCTAAGAGGCACTCGTCTAGTAAACGCATTCTCATACAGCAGAGAGGCAAAAGTATATTGAAGAACATCAGTGAAACGTGGACTGGTTGAAAATTATTGTGGGCAACATTCGCATTTTGTTGTGTTTACCATTTACCAACTGTTCATGGCGCTTTGACTTCTAAGAAAACGTTTCGTTGATACATTCAGATGTGTTCTCATTGACGCAATCAGCGGATATTTTAACACTTTCCCGGAGTCAGATAAGACAAGGCGCAGGCGATCAAAATGAAGTACAAAGTAAGTGACGGTCCTCAATACAATAGGCTATATTCAGGACAGGATATTCCGGATCAATCTGTTTTTCTAGGAATGCTCTGATCCTGTTATGGATGTATATAGTTATTTTTGAGCTAGCAACAAAACAATAATATTTTGTAGTTGTTAATAGACTATTGAAAAATGTCAATTTTCACCACAAATGTTTACTAGGTCTGTGCAATGGCTGTCATCGAATCATACTTTTATTATTACGTGAGAGATGGAGAAAGATAACGAGAACAGAACGTTGAAATTATGGATTTGTTGCTGTTTTACACTGTATCATTACAATTTGAAGCTATGTTGTTACAGTGTTATTAAAGACTGCCTTGGGCTGTCAACAAGCGTTGAAACGATGCTCTGTGGTCATCTCTAGGTTTGCTATTTGGTCTGCACAAATCATACACAAGAAACTCGTAAACTTAACTGGGAAGAAACGTAGCACCGGTTACATTCTTCGTGCGTTACAAGCGAAGCGCTTTTCGAAAGTGGGGCATAGTGTGTTAGTCCACTATAACTTGTAAAATGATGCTCGGATTGCGGGCACAGATGAATAGCTGCTTACGTAAGCTCCCTCTTTGCCCAATACGTCTCTCTCTGCCCACAGGTCCAAAAGGAGGGTAGGTAATGATTTTAACGAACAATTCCACCGTGCGTTGAAAGTGAACGCTTTTGCACCTTCGAGGTTAATGCATTATTGCATCGATTAAGGTTTGCACGTATTAGGATACACTGGTACATTCATTTTGTCAGAGTCCTGACCTTATATTACCCCTTTCTGCACATTCGACCGTGGCTGTAGATTTGCATAGGCCAGGCAATGTGTTCTTTACATTGGACAAATGAACAAACGAGATGTTCTGTAAAGTTTATTTAGCCTTTTCTACTCAGAGGGTCGTAGCAATAACATACCCATTATGCCTTGTACACAAAAATGGCTTGTTGTAACATGCAAACAACTTTCGTAATTGTCTCTGCATATGCTTTTTCAAAGTCAGGTGTTTTGGAAAAACTGTTTAGATTGCATTTGTAAATTATACCTACATTTTTATGAGACCTAAGAAGTAAGTGGGCATGTGTGTCAGCATCAGCATAAAACCCTACCTCTGAGGCATGGGACTGTCTCCTCAATCCTTAAGCCAAATAAACATGTCCTGCTATAGCCCTTTCATCTACCATTAACATACTCAGTAAGACTCTGACTGGAGCTTATGGGTAGATCTACTTCCTACTATGGTATGAGGTTCGGAACTCATCTTCAATGGAATGCTTTTGTCTACTTCACACTATCTGGGGAATGTAGGGCAGTTGGCAAAAGAGCTAGCAAATTGTTACGGAACAGACTGACCATGCTGTTTGGATTCCTCAGTCTACTGTAATTAGGCCTACTGAAAATAACTACCCACACGCTTCTATCAAATTGGTATTTCACTTCTTCATTTTTTTCTCCATTGTCATCCACCCATGTTACGAAAGCCAGAACTCACAGCTCTCTCATGCAAAGCAGCTATTAAGTTGTTTTCTGGTGATTCAGCAGTACTGTTAAGGGCCAGTGATCTGGAGTAAAGTTACCACTGATGTAATACTTGGCTTGGTCTTAATCATTGTTAAAAGCATCCAAATCTAGATTAGTAGTAAATCACTTATTTGGCTGAAGTCCATTTCACACTTCTGACTGCCTGGAGCATGTAGACTTTCTTGGCCTCTGGGCCTTGTGACGGCGGGGCGTGTGTGTTGTGTGAGTTTTTTTTCCAATGACGTCAGATGGCATATCTTAATTTGACTAAATGTCATATATCGGGAAAATAATTCTGCAGCAATGAGGTGAGTTCTCAGTTAACGGACTGTTAAGTCAAACATTTTCGTACTGAATTTACCTACCGTTGATGCATATTTTCCCACAATAAGCTTTGTAGCCTGCTGCTCATGATGATGAAATTATCAATGATCGTGATGATCAAATTAAGATACAGAATGTGCTTGTATGGCTGTAGCATAATAGGTCTACTATCTAATCAACTGTTTTCCTCTCAGGCCCCAGGTTGAACCAGGTTGCTGTTGCTTTATACTGTTTTGTAGTCATTTACTTTATCCTAGGTTGACCATAAATGATTTGTAAATGAAGGATTTACATTCCCACCTTCACTGAGCAATAATTCCATATTGCTCATTCTTAATAAAAATGTTGTTACTGACCACACAATCTGCAAAATAGCATTGCTAATATACATATACTTAAAAAAAAAAGTGATTGAAGGAGAAATAATAATTTGGGTCACGACTCGTTAGTTGAGAGACAGCTGAGGAGAATGTGAAACCAACAGTAATGCATTCAGATCATGGTGTGGGGATAGTTGTGATGGAGGCAGCAGATGTAGGTCAAGGCTACGGTTTCTTATCCAGCCTTTTCGGACATGGGTCTTTATTGTGCTTCCTGACGTAGCCTCTGACGCAGCAGACCTGGCTGTTCCACTCCTCCCTCCACTCTGCCACGTCTGTCTGAAAGGGCCCTGCGCAGTCAGCCAGACAGCTCTGCCTGTGATAACCTATCTGCTATATGCCACAGCCCAGAGTAAGGGAAGGGCAGACGCATGCCAGCCTGGGATTAGGTTAGGCAGTCATTGTCCTGACCTCCGGTTACACTTCACGACACGTCCCAAACGAGTGCCTTCTATCTAGTGCGCTTACCGCGACCGGCATCCATAGGGCGCTCTTCAGAGGTAGTGCATTGTTTGGCGTAGGGGGCCATTTGGGATGCTCCGATAAGTGTTTTCACTCACTTCTGTTTGCAGCCACTTTGGTTTACAGTTTACAGCCTTTGTCTTTTGACATGGCCCACTTCAATTCATTTAAATACTTCCAGGAACCCCTGTGGCCCCTGGATCAACTCCCTCAGGGCCCTTCTGCATACTCTGAGGTGAATTATTCATAGCTCCGAAGTTAAATGTTAAGTATTAAATTCCTCCTGGAAGGGTTATGCCTGTCTCGAATGGCACCATATACCCTATATAGCGCACTACGTTTGATCTGTACTACGTAGGGAATAGGGACGAACACATCTGTGGTCTTCCAACACGGTCCTGGCAGTAAAGATTACATTTTCTAAAACACATTGAAGACTTGAGACGCCACATTATTTAGTTGTGTGACCGCGCAGATCTCGATAATTTGTGGCGCCAACTTCCGAAGTGGAGTACGCCACATTTTCGATGGCGGCTTTGTGAGCGTGAAGACAATTGTATTGGAACTGTATCCAGTTTGTGTGGAGTGTTCACACCCGCGATTGATGGCTGCAATCCTGAGTGGTACCTCTCAAACATGTCGGTGTAAATTAAAACGCCCTGGAAATGATCCTGAATACTGATATACGTCTATAGATAAGTTTTATTCCCTTGTAATGTAAACAGGCTCTAAACCAACAGTGAAAGAGTGATTTAAGGGAATCACGTTTTTCTCTGTGTTGTTTTCTTCTATCTGCCTTCTCTTTTGAGGGGGTACGGGTGGGGTGGTTGGGTCAAGGAGCTCACCATGAGAAAAACGGTCCAGAAGAATGTGCACGGAAGGTTATTCAGAAGATGCACTTGATTGTTTCAAGGTGCACTCCTATTATTGGCTACAAGTGTTTCCCCCAGCCAGCGGGCTTTCCAAGAGTTCACAGACTTTTGTGTGTGTGTGTGTGTGTGTGTGTTTGTGTGTGTGCAGAAAGAGCATTTCACACAGGCATCTATGTTCTGTGGGAGAAGGGTTCATTCATGGAGCAGACTGTGTTACTATTGAGCCACACTGTAGTCTGTTTAACAACACCATACCTTCCAGCGATGTATCTCCTGATTCTTACGCACCACAGACCATATTGTTTTCTCAAGGTGGTGAAATAGTTAGGTTTCATTTGGGTGCGTGTTTATGTGCACACACTCTACGGCTCTACACCTCGTTGGCCCTAATTGAGGATTCTTCCTCTTGTTTCTCCAGCTCTTTCCCTACCCCCATCAAAATTTCCACTGTGAGCATGAAGAGCGTACCCCTGCTATGAATTGACAAAGGTTCCCACCCCCTGCTGTGCCCTCGAATCGTGGGCCGGCCGAGCATTACCATTTCAAAACAGCCAGTGGACAGACTGCATTGTGGGCCATGGCGCCCAAGAGTTCCCTGCCTTACATCAGCAACAATGCAAGACCAATCATTTCCATGTTTAACCTTGAGAGGAAATGCGTTTCACCCCCTTCCCTGGCCCCTTCCCTTAAGAATGCCAGGCATTTCGCAGGGATATCCTTTAAGTAGGCTAGCCCCTGCCAACTTAAATCCTCCCTGTCGAGTTTGGACCGCCATTCCTGAGATGTGTCCCAAAGGGCACCTACCCGAACTATTGGGCGACACTTTAGATCACTAAGGACCTATGGTCCCAGTTCTGAATGACGATCAGATCCCTCCCTCTTTATTAATGACAACACTGGTTCTAGATCAGCATAATAGTTAGTGCAGTATGGGAATAGGGTGCCATTTTGGACACAATACTGATGCCAAACTAGAAAGATCTCGACAGCTGGGAACATGGGGTTTCTGCCAAGATGTCCCAAGCTGCAAAAGCATTTCCCGAGCCTCAGCTTTCACAACACGTTGCCGTGTGTACAAGCAGCTACTGTGATGTTTGTGCCTTGGTGAGTCAGCATGACGGGGGCAAATATTTGTGTAACGTCGACGTTTTGCACTGTGCTACCGATTTTACTTCCAGCATATATCTGTTTATGACAAAGTTGCGCCTCGTCGAGTGAATTGCCCAGCCACTTCGGGAATGGAAGGTGCTACAGCGGGGGAATATTTATCGTGTCGTGCGGTACCTCATTGTGGGGTGTGAAATCATGCTGACACTGTGAAAGGGCCCTTTGGCTGTTTTTTGTAAAGCCTTGAAACGTGTTTCTGTAGATATACAATTGAAGTATTGTAAATCTCAACCAATGGCTTTGAAGGATTATGTCTCCAATGGGTACAGGGATACAGTCAGCCCCCCAGGTCTTCTCTCTTATTCTGACTAGGTTCCCTAAAGTGGGTTGTGTGACCTCTGAGTAATGGATACAGGCTAATATGTAAAGGGTAAGAGGTGAACATCAAGGTAATTTAGACTGTATCAATGAAACAGATCACTACCAAACTGAGGGCCGGGAGATGTTAATGTTGCTGTCAGACTGCCCTATGTGATTTGGTTTAGTGGAGGTCTTTACATGTCGCCTCATCTGTTGACATTCTGTCCTGCTGGCCAAAGCATTCATCTAAACATTTACTGCTATCTTGGTTAAACGTTGTGAAAGTGAGGTGAACGGTCTGATACAGTGAGAAGGGTTCCGTCACAACAGATTTCCAGTCGGAAGGGATCTATAAACAACATTACATTTGACCCGTGATATTTGTGAAATTATCCTATTTAAGTCTGAAATCAGCTAGACCTCCGTGTGTTCTGAAACGGGACCCTCCGTGGTAAATGTGCAATGTTCAATTAAATTAGGTGGTAGCATGACACATCATGCCTGTATGTCCAAAGAACATCTAGGCCATAGGGTGTGTGTGGTTTGCCTCATGGTTAAGTCAGACACAACATATCATCTCATATCCTGTTGAATTTACATTTGCCACGGTGTCATTGACAGATATATGCGGGGGTGGTGGGGTGTGGATTTCAACAACACTATCAGTGTTGGTCATGAACCTTTGTGTGGCGGAACAGAGTGAATCAGAGTTGAATGAAGGATGTTGGTGGGTGGCGTTCAGAGTCCTTGGATACTGATCATACATGGTGTATAGAACTAGAATTTGTAAATACAGAACATATACGGTGTGTAGAGCAAGAGTTTCCATTGGAGACAGAATGTACATAAGTGTAAAACCATTTCTACCACAGTCTGGTTAATCTGGTTTACTTCAGCATTCTAACAGGATGTCAAAGAGGGGCTCCACAGGGCACCCAGCAGCCTCTCAATAGACTTCTCAGTACCATTACTTGGTTCCATTACTTGGGTTTGGAATAATTGCAATTGACTATTGCCTCATTTGACGGTGACCTGAGCTTCAGCCCTAGAGTGTGTTCATATAGATTATCTCTGTGCCAAGCGTGTGCTGCAGCCTGGAACTAGATTATATTGATTTACTGCTGTACACTTGATGTAGCCGTGGTCTCATGGAAGGGACTGTAATGGCAGGCCGGATGTTCAACGCAGACTCGCCCGATGTGAAGCTACGTTAGACGTTCTGACGCGAATCAGGCTGGCATGGACGACATCTGACCGTTTCGGGATGTGAGGTTCTCCTCGTTCTCCCTGTGTTATTAGGTTATTTCAAATGCACAGGCCACACTTAAACAGCCGTGGTAACCAGAGAGGAATAAAGAAACGGAAGAATGTGCCACGTACCCCGATCACGGAACCTTCTGCCGTCTCCCCAGGCTGTTCGACCAAGACCCTGCCTATTGATTCGCGCGGTATCCCCTCCCAAAAAACAATTTTTACCTCAGCCGTTTATATGTAGCGCGCTATATATGGGCTGGGGTCCCGCCTGGGAATCAGCCGTGAACTGGCTCTCACCCTCAGCCTCCGCTTCAGCACCGGGCGACACTCATCGGAGGCAGGCCGTTAAAAGTCATTATCGTCATCACCGTAATTATTTTCTATATTTACCTGTGAGGAAATGAGGCCAAATGAGATGTGCCGGTTCACCCGTTCCAGTGGCGTGTGCAGTCGTCGTCCCCCCGCCTCCGCCTCACCCTCACCCGGGGCCGTGTTACAGTGGGCAGGCATTCTCGGCAACCCGGACCGTGGGTTAGTTCGTGGGAAAAGCGTGACGTGCTCACAGTCTGAGACGCATTGGTGGGTGTGAGGGGGAGGGGTGTTTGGACAGCGGTTCTTGTCTGTCTCTTTAAATGCAGCTATAAGTGCTTTTCCCTCCTGTTGCCATGGGACACGTAATCTCTGCTACAGTGTGGTCCGGCGTTGGTGGGTGAAGCTGGATGAGGCACAGGGGGAATTCGGGCTTGTCATATCTGTGAGCTCATTTACCCTAAACCACCTTCATTAGGCTGATGTGTTTTCTGACAGCTCAGCCAGATCCGCCCAGTAAGACCTTCCTGAAAGCCTACTGACTGGGAGGGAGGGCGGGGCCCCGTTCCGTTGTAGCGTTACGTAAGGGCTTTTTATTTTCAAGTTGGTCAGCGGCTTAGAATGTGTTTCCACACACACACACACAAGACACCCGTTTTTTGTGCTTTGGTGAGACACACCGGTGAAAAATGTGGCTGTTGAAATAGAAGTGTGTTAGTCGTAAAACTCTCCAGGGTGGATGGAAGTCTAGGTTAAGGGGAATTAATGGGGCTACCCAAGTGTGTGTGTGTGTCAGATCCCGTCTCCAAGTGTATGTCTGGACAGCTAAACGCCGCTGTGTTACACACTTTCTAATGACAACAGCAGGCCGAGGATGTATGTCACAAGCCAGAATAAACCAGCCAAGGGAAGGGAGACATGAAGCCTATCTTCAACTAGGTCCTGTGTGTCTGCATTTTCTGTGTCTTCCATCATGAGTCTACCCCCCCACCCCCCAGGGGGCCCCCAGACATTTCACCCTTTCCTTGCTTCTTTGAACTAGCTTACCTGATCCACCTATTCAAGGCCCTGATGATTTGTTGACAAGCGGATTCAGGTGTGCAAGTTCTGGAACAGATTAAATAACTGGAGTGGCTGTGGGGTTCCCTGATGAGAGTTTTGAAAACCACTGGTATACGTGTCTGGAGTCACACAAATGTTTTGTGTGCCTGTGTGTGTTTACAGGTTATCTTAACAAACTCTTAAAACTGCCGGCGTTGACAGATAGCAACTTTTCATTATCTGTTTGTGATGAAGCCACCTGCCAAAAAGCAGATAATGTCACAGTCAACGCACTGAAGAATGTTTGCTGTTGATTACTTGTAAGGGAATCCCAGATGGATGTGTATTTCTACCCTTCAACCATGAAACCATTCTACCATCACAGGGGCTGAAGGTCAGAAAGCCTCCCTGGACAGTTGGTGGAATGCCCACCTCAACAAGCTACTTATCGGCTTGTTAAAAGAGAACTTCCTGACTTGGTCCTCGTGCTGTTGTAAAAGCCCAGACCTCCCAGCCTGTTAGCCCGCTGACAAATGACAAACACATGTGTTTACTAGAGAACCAACAGTCAGCAGCAACCACTGAGTCAACTGGTTCCAACGAATCGATAGTTATACCCGAGTGCTACGTGTGCCTGTGCTTGTCAGTCCATCACAACTGCTCAACTTATAGATCAATATAAAGCGATGCAAACAAAGGAAAAGAGATATGGCGTCTTATGGATCTCTCAGCCCTTTTGGTTGCCTTCACTTTTGGTATATACACACAGAGAGATTTAGATTTATGTTATTTGCATGACTTGTCGTTTTGCTACCGGCGCCCCGATAGAAATTGAGTTCCTTGAGGCCTCTGGTTTATTGTCACACTTTGGAAGTAGTCACAACACACAAAAACTATATTTAGCTCACAATAGATGGAAAGGTACTTAGGTTGTCTTTCACCCCTGGAAGCTCAAACTTACTTTGCATAACAGGAAGTTAGCAGGAAACGCTAGTACAGCTTGCAGTTACGCAATTATGGACTTTACATGTCAATAAGTGTCATTTTTTCTGGTATGTGAGGCTGAGCCGCTGACAGGGCCAGCAAAGTGCACTGCAGATAGGGTTGGAGGTGTTGGTGTTAAGGGCATTTTCATCTCCTCATTGCTCTTTGTTCACACAGAAATTTGAGCTGAGCAAAGCTCTCTTACTGCCTGGTTTTCAGCACTACGAGGGCATTTCTAGTCATTTGTGTTGGCAGATGATGGCAATAATCTGTATAATTAGATCGACAGACTGAAAATAATTAGGTTATTACTGTGTCTGTTGTTATTTTTGCGGCGTGACCTTAAGCAAACATTGCCTTCTTTTGAGTTCAGAACTTTCATGGCAGTTAACCAGTCCTTCATACATTGTAAGGTTGGGTGGTTGTAAGGCGTGCGTCTGTATTCATTCTGTAGCTAATGGATTAACAAACACAGATATCTTATACTCTAAATGAACTGCAATTCTCCTCCTTCTATGATGTTTGTGACAGGTCCATTTATCGTCAGCATGTTTATCGAACAGGAAAAGATTCCAGGCAGATCGTTTCCCATTGGCCGATGGCACTCAATGACCTTTTGGGTCAAGTAAAAGCGGAGGCGAGGTTTCGGTGGGGGGGGGTGATTGTGGCCTGTAATTGTGCAGTGAGGACACTGTGGAGTGAGTGTGGGTGGCTCTGACATGGTGTTGAGACAATGGTTAGAGAGGCCAAGCGCTCTGCGAGAGATAACGGTTCCACCGGCCTAGTGAACGTTCACGTGGGAACCCTGTGAATCAAAGCGGGTGGGAAAAAAAGACCATGATACGTTTAGGGAACGCTCTGGAAACGTTCAGTGAACGGCCGGGGAACATTCAGCCTGAGAGGACTTCCTGAATACCCTTTTCCACAGAGTGAGTAGTGCGATAACCTTTCGCTTGAGAAAGTGAGCAAAGACTGTGAAAGACAAAAAAGAGTGTGTGTGTTGAAACAGGGGCGTTAAGCTACATTCTCAGTTGGGAGGCCTGTTCAGGAATAGCTGTTTCCTGAAAACTGGGTTCATGTGTTTGTATACTGTTCACTGTTCACTGTTCTGAAGAACAAGCTGTTTGTTCCTGCCATGAATGAATGGTCTTGTACGGTATCAAATTCTGTGTCATGGCTGGCCGGCCCAACCCAGGTCTGTGTTCTCTGAAATGGTAGCGAGTGAACAGCAGTAAAGCGCACTGACTGCACCCACATTATATAAAGAAACCAGATATAACATGAACAGTAATACCAGTTGACTTGTATCGGTATTTTATTAGGATTCCCATTTACGAGGCAGTGTCGTTTGGTCCAAAGACAGTTATGTCGACCCTGACAGTCCCTCTGTGGGGTCAATCTCTGGCTGTGATGAAGAAACTACCTTTTTGTGATTGTACGTTGTGATAGAACTGGCCAAGCTGCCCTGTAGAGCTGATTGTATGTCTGTTGGTTTTGCTCTGTGTGTCAGCTGGCTCAGATGGATGTGTTTACCAAGGCAATTTGGGATAAGTGCCTGTCCCCTATAGGCACACTAGCAGCCTCCCGTAGTGGGTTCCGATCTCCAGGCTAGTGGTTTTGGACCATTATCATTAAACACGGCACACAAACCAAACCGTGAGTAACTAGGCCCTTGAGCACTACGAGGCATATCCTGTCAAGTTCAAATCAGTCAAATCTGACATTTGGCATATGAGGTAATAACGTTTGTATGGTAATTGCACGTCTGCAAAAGGTTTCCACTGTACTCAGTGTAGATAAGGCCGTAAAATTAGAAGACATCATATACATTTGAGCTGGGCGATATTGGGTAATGGAACTTCTTAATTAAAAGTTGTTATTTTAACAAGTTGCAATGAAATACGTATTACTTTTCGTAAATCTTCATAAAACATCTCTTAAGTCCCTTCAGTTAAACAAAATGAAGGAGATGGTGTATTATTGTACTTTTTTATGTAAAAAAGGGTCCCTTAGGGAAAAAGGGTTTGGAACCCACGTGCCATATGTTGAATGGTTCCTCTGTTCTCTCCGTAGAACCTCATGGCCAAGGCATTGTATGACAACCTCCCTGAGTCCCCGGAGGAGCTGGCCTTCCGTAAGGGGGACATCCTGACGGTCATTGAGCAGAACACTGGAGGCCTGGAAGGGTGGTGGCTATGCTCCCTACACGGACGCCAGGGCATCGCTCCTGGCAACCGGCTTAAGTTGCTGATTGGTCCCATGTTCGATGCCCAGTCCCCGGCCGCCCAGTCGTCACCTACAGGCTCAGCCTTTCAGCAGAAGGCGATCTCAGGGGGTTCTCAGGGGCTGTACCAAGTGCCCCCCTCCATCCACAGCCCAGGGCAGCAGGGCATCTACCAGGTGCCTCCATGTCAGGATGTGTACCAGGTCCCACCACAGAGGAATGTCCTGGCTGCAGACAACACCCCAAGCAAGGTAAGAAACCTGGAGAAATGGATAGAGAGATACAGAAGAGACACAGATAGAGAAGAGAGATCAGGGTCTCAGTTGACAGAACGCTGCGGGGTGATAAAAGGGGATTAGAAGAAACCCCTTAAAACACAAGTAGACATGGGTCCAGACATGCTAGAAGGCATGGAGTTGAACAGTTAAAGCAAGGGGCTGTTGTTTGGTCCTACCCTGGAAGGGCATCACTGCCACAACTCTCAGGCCAGCCTTAAGATTCAATACACAGGCCGAGTTCCAAATGGTACCCTGTCCCCGGCATAGTGCACTGCTTTCAACCAGAGCACCTGGCATCTATATGGGGAATGGTGTGCCTTTTGGAACACATGGTCACAGGCCGGTGGTGTTGCCGGCCTGCAATGTGAAATGAAATGTGAACAGGGTGTGCCCTGATGTCAGTTCACCACAGAAAAGTGTTTTTATGCATACACACACACACACACACACACACACACACACAGGGAGAGAGAGTGAGAGACAACCATTTGGCTTTTTTGTGTGTTGGCAAGATGTGTGCAGGGCTAAGGAACCCACAGAAAAGCACTGAACAGGGGCACAAGTCATGGAAACGCAAACAGTACAGAGCTGTGTTTTTAGGGGTTTGTTGGTTGGTTGTTGGTTGGTTGGTGGTGTCCAGCAGCAGCTGTCTGGATTTAGATCTCACTGTACCTCCTGGTTCCAGACAACAACTAAGCCCAGTGCAAATGTGTTCGCCAGTCGTCTGTTTGATGTTATAAAAGCTCCACAGCAGTGCATTTTCGTAGTGTTATAAGCTTGCCATAATGTCAATAATGTCAGTTAAAACTCAAACTGTAAATACGTATCAAGCTGTCACAGACATGTTTGTCTGTGGTAAGAGCTGGTTTCCAAGGAAGTTTCCGAAGGGGAATGAAGACAGTGGAAACAGGAGGAACATCAATGGAAATTATAAAGAAAATATGAGTGAAAAATTCCTGTTTATTTAAAAGCTTACCTGGATAAGGCAGTCTGTTCCACCCATTTAGGAAAGGGAAAATAATTATAAGATGGGTGTATTTCTTCTAACCGGGGGGTATTTTCAACAGGAAGGCTTGAGTTGGCAGAAACATTAACCGACTAAGGTGTGTGTTTGTAGGGTAAATAGGGAGCAGGCGCTGGGAGCTTAGCTATGTGTCCCAAAGGGTTCCCTAATCCCCGTGTAATGCAGTGCACTTCTTTGATCAGGGCTCATGGTTTGAAATTTGGGACACACTTCAGGAAACTGTGATTCACCTAGCAGGAACGGAGCGGAGCTGAGATAAGCCAGTCAGGCACCAGGCGGCCGAGGGACTCAAGAGAACAGAGAGACTGGCTCAAAATAGGAAGGCTTGTCAATCACTCCCACCTGCACTGAGAACTCCACACATTGGGCGTCTAAAACGGACACCCTATTATATTAGGAGTGTACTGCTTTTGACCCAGTCCCTTCAGACGAGTATACAATCACCTTTTGTGGCATTGAATTTCGCATGCATTGACCTCTAAACCTCCAGTGTGTGTAGAGACGTCAGGTTAGGGCTGGAAGTTATTGCCCAAAAGTAATATATCTATCTTGTTCAGAGGCTTTAATGATTAACTGATTTCTTTTGTTTGTTGTTCAGCATTTGATTTCTTAAAACAAAACCGCCTCAAAGTACAACCCTTGTTTCCAAAATAGTTGGGATGCTGTGTAAAATGCAAATAAAAACAGAATGCAATGATGTGCAAATCATTTATCCCTATATTTAATTGAAAATAGTACATAGATAACATATCGAATGTTGAAACTCAGAAATGTTCTTGTCTTTGATAAAATACATTTGGAATTTGATGCCAGCAACACATTTTAAAGAAGTCGGGTCAACAAGATTGGAAAAGTTGTGGAATGCAAATAAAACCTGGTGGAACATTTCACAGCTATGGTTAAGTGGCAGCAGGTCAGTAACATGATTGGGTACAAAAATAGAATCCCAGAGAAGATGTTTTTCAGAAGTAAAGATGGGGAGGGTTATGCCACTGTGAAAGACTGCGCAGGCCACAATTTAACAATGGCTCACAGCTCAGAGACGTTGTTTAATTGTAAGAATTTAACAATTTACGACAGTTTAAGATTTACCTTCCTTAAAGTAAAATTGCAAAGGCATTGGGGTTTTCATCATCTACAGTACATAATATAATTAAAAGATACAGAGAATCCAGAGAAATCTCTGTATGCAAGGGACAATGCCGAAAACTAGTATTGAATGTCCATGATCTTCGGGCCCTCAAGCGGCACTGCATTAAATACAGACACAATTCTGTAGTTGAAATCACTGCATGGGCTCAGGAACACTTCCAAAAGCCAGTCTGTGAACACAGTATGTCGCTGCATCCACAAATGCAAGTTAAAACTCTACCATGCAAAGAAGAAAACACAGATAAAAAATATCCAGAAATGCTGCTGCCTTTTCTGTGCCCAAGCTCATTTAAGATGGACTGAGGCAAAGTGGAAAACTGTCCTGTGGTCTGATCAATAAAAAATTTAAATCCTTTATGGGGAATCATGGATGCCACGACCTCCGTACTAAAGAGGAGAGGGACTACCCGGCTTGTTATCAGCACACAGTTCATAAGCCAGCATCCATGATGGTATGGGGGTGCATTAGCGCTCATGGCATGGCATCTGTGAAGGCACCATTAATGCTGAAAAATATATACAGCTTTTGGAGCAACATGCTGCCATGATGTCTTTTTTAGGGAAGGCCATGCTATATATGCAAGACAGTGCCACACCATATTGTGCATGCATTACAACAGCCTGCCTGCTAAAAAAACGGACCTGCCTGCAGTCCAGACCTGTCACCATGAAACAAAACATGACAAAGTATACCTCAAACTGTTGAGCAGCTGAAATCCTATATCAAGCAAAAATGGGAAAACATTTCACTTTCAAAACTACAGCAATTTGTCTCTTCCGTTCCCAAACGTTTAGAGTGTTGTTAAAAGAAGTGGTGATGCAACACAGTTGTTGAAATGCCCCTTTGACAACTATTTTGAAACATGTTGCTAGCATCAAACTCAAAATGGGCATGTATTTTTCAAAAACCAATAACCAATAATTTCTCAGTTTCAACATTTGATATGTTGTCTTCGTACTATTTTCAATTAAATATAGAGAAATGATTTGCACATCATTGCATTTTGTTTTTAGTAGCGGTTTACCACCCAATTACCCAACTCCTTTGTAAATGGGATTTAACAGAGCAAACGTTGGCGCTTTTTTTCTTTTTCAAATTATTGTATCTTCCCATTTCACCGTTCCATTTGAGACTGACACTTTGGGTAACTTCATGTGCTACTTAGATGGGAAAAACTGGTCAGGATTGTGAGTTGCGCATACAAATGTCCCCAAACTGTGACCAATGTAGTATGGTGCTAAGAAATTAGCTGACCGAGAGAGGTGTTTCTTATAAACAACCACACATGGAGGGAAAAAATATATTAGTGCGATCTATGACGTTTGGGATATTACGCCATAGATTATTTCCTATGTAGTGCTATATTCTGAATCTGAACATTATAAGTCCAGGTCAAAAGTGGTCCACTATTCTGAGAAAATAGTAGGATTTGGTTTGTGGACAAGTTCTAGGTTGATGAAAAACGAGGACACCTGGACCTGTTGTTGACTATCACAGCTTTATAGAAAGGTTACACATTTCTCAGGTTTGATGTTCTGGCTCATTGAACTGGGTAAAAGGAGGTTAGGGGGTTTTCCTGGTTGCGAAGCACGCGCACACACATACAGTCAAACACAAAGACATTACACACACACGGCGAGACACATGTGATTATGGGTACAGAGGCAGCTACCAACTCTGATAATCTCCTTTCATATTCTACTAAATACACAGTGTCGTGTGTAAGTGTTTATGAATGTGTGTGTGACTCCAGTGTTCCAACCCTGCTGTGCAATTCCAGATTGGCGACTGGTTATTTTCTATTTATGTGGCGTAGGGCTTTGGTATTTAAGTGCACACTGGGGTTTGGTACTGGCTTTAGATAGCTCACTCAGGCATCTGATGCTGTGGCCCTGCCTGCCTGTCCTTGTGTGACCCTTCGGGAAGGGTGTGCTAAAGCTCCCCGGCCACAGTTTCCCCATTCAAGGACCCAGGGGCTGGCCTGGAGCCGGCCCTGTGCTGGGAGCCATCCCTGGGGCTCTCGGCCACACAAAGAGCCCCTCACATGGAGGCCAGCCGCAGCCGTCCAGCAGCCTTTCTCACATGGATGTTAGACAGCAGTTTATCATCAGACACTGGCCCCGGTTCTTCTTTTTCCTTTCTTTCTCCCCGTCGGCCTTTCTGTGTCTCTCTTTCTTCCTAAAATTTTTTCTTTGACGTCCAAGTCCTGTAATTCCCCCCTGTGTAAGTAAGACAATGAAATCACAGATCTCAAAGACGGGGCCAGTTCAGAGTTCAAAGGCCTCGCCAAGGCTTATCTCCTCCCACCATGCTGGGCTGCTTTCTCTTTCTCACATCCTGCCACATAAGGCAAAGCCCACTCCTAATATGGGCACTTCCTGGCTTTTTGTAATGGCAGAGAGTCATAATTACAAAGAATATTCTGAATAGCAGAATTATCCTGCTCTTCACATCTACGGTCATAGCCTATGTAAACAGAAACTTGAAGGAACCTAGTTAATAAACTCCCACAAATAACAAAGGATTGAGGAAGGTCACTGTTTGGGTAACTGAGTTGACAGTTAGGCTGGGGATCATTTACCTTGATGATAAGATTCTTCTCCATGGGGGTAACTAGGTTAAGCTTTAATGAATGGGCCTGTTTGAGGTTTACAATGCATTTTCTCCTTCTAATCATGTGTGGAAGACATCCAGGCAGCAGATGAATGAATTATTCCTTCCTGTGGCGCTGGAGTCCTTCAGACACCTGTCTGCTGTCCTTTGTTTCCGTGGTGACAAATCACTGGCCTGTGTGATTTGACCCAGGGCAAGGTCATAAATCCAATGGTATTCGAAACGCATTTGGCTCTGCATAACCAGCAGACACAGAGAGGGACCTCACTCCCTGCAAGGTTCAGAGCTGAAAGAAGCGTGAAGGATGGAGTCTGAGGAGGAGAGGTGGAGGTCTGTCTGTATTTTCCATTTTCCCTATTTTAACTGTATGCTGGCTGGGACCCGCTAGGACATTTGTCTTCTTTTTTTCCCATCCTCATAAGTCAAAAAGTCCATCGTAATGAATAATTTAAATTCCTGAAAATGAAACTGGCTGTGCCATCATTAAAACTCCCCCTATTAGTATCACATTGAATCCCAGCCTGTCTTCAGATTAACAAGTTCTTTGATCAGAAGGAAAAGAAGATTATCCTAATTAGTGATGGAATCTGTGTGTGTGTGTGTGTGTGTGTTTGCGTGCGTGTGTGTGTGTGTGTGTGTGTGTCTGTGGGCTCTTAATGCCCACCCCTCGTAGTGCTCTTCACTTGGCTTTGGCCACATATAGTTGTCATGGAGACAGCTGATCAAGGCCTTGTGGGATTGTCCAGATAATTACCTGGGATAATTAGTTTGGCGCGTTAATAGGCCACCGTGGCTTCAAGCGGTGGAAGGGAACATCGGAGCTAAGATATAACCTATAATAACACTGAAGCTATTGGGCCGCAGTGCACCCTAAATTCTACCCTAATCCCTAAACAGTGGCGAAGGGGTCAAAAGTGGCACACTGTGAAGGGTGCCATTTGTGACACACGCCATGACTCAGCATCCCTTTGTACACCAAGGCGACATTTTGAGTGACAGTTGTGGAGAATAACAACACATTCCCGCACACTTACGGCTTGCTTACGTTACGCTAAACCCACAGATATCAGTGGATCGAGGCGCCACCCTCCATGGTAGCGCGTGACACATTTAGGACAGAGCCTCCCCCTGGAGGTTTGCAAGCGTTAAAGACAATTGTCGGAACTGTAAGTTAATGGGCAGTGTGATGCATCCCACAATGACGGCCAAAGTCCTGCGTGGTATCGCTCCAACGTGCCGTTTAAAACGTTATTTGAATGATTATGCAAATGACGATACTGTCACTTTATGAATAATGCCTGCTGGGGAAGAAGCGGGTTGAATTTCCCCTTGTACTCACATGTTTTACCATCTGTGTGGGTTCTGCCCACCTTTGCTGACTGAGAGCTGAAACAACAGTATTGCGTTGAAAATGAGAAATGAGAGGTGTGTGTGTTGTGGGGGGGTAATATGAGAGACGTGTCCACAACAGCAACACACATAGGGAACAGTGGGGACGAATAGATAACTGGAAACAATGAGCAGATGGAACCACGGCACGCGGTTCAAACGTTGGTTTGACCTGGCTGCCGCCGGCACACCCGATGAAGCCATGGCCACGCGTTGTTAGGGTGCGAACGCACCAATGGAACGGCGTCCGACAGCCTAGAGCCTCGTTCTGCAGCTACACTCACCCCTGACGGCCTTCATGCACACGCTCCCACAAACATCCATACGCTAAGTCCCTTATGATGTCATCACTCGCCCATCACCCCCCTCCATTCTGTCTACCCACCTCGTTAAAGGAACCAGTCTGGTCCATATTTACCCAGCGGCTATTAGGTGTGCCAAGTACCCCAGCCAGGCTCACCGCAACAGCAAACCCTGCTGGGTATACAGAGGGCGTGGATGGGAAGTAAATAAGCAACATGTGTGTCTGGTAGTGGCTAAGAGGACTCAGTTATGGGAACTTTGTCTTAAATGGCATCCTAATCCATTCATGCACTCATTTTGAGAGATGGAAGGGGGCTGGGGAGATATCTTGAGCACGGCCCCTGACACATACCTGTCACTCTGGATTTCATGGGGACCGTGTGAGCCATCTTTGCGGACAGAGTGTGAGGGAGGTGAACCTCAAACAAAGATCCCCATGTGTACAGTGTCCATTCTCTGCAGTTTTTCCCACAAAGTGACGTTATACGGAGGGTTAAGAAGTACAGAGAAAACAAGAACCTTTTTAGTTCAGGACATTTGGGTTGTTTTCTCAAGGGTAGCTAGCTAGCATGCTCTGATACACTACAATGCCCTGTTGAAGCTTTAACTCAAACAAAGCTATACCACATGCTTGCGTGAGGAGAATAGAACGCACCATGGCTATTTGTTCTTGTGCTATTTGTTCCCAATCTCGCTAATAGACTTGGCTTGTTTCCAATCTAGCTCGGTTGACTCACAGAGAACCTGGAGTGAGTCAACGTTTGGTCTGAGGCCTTATAGGCCCTTGGGAATGATCTATGTATGGAAAGGAATGCCAAAAATGAGCACCTTAAATCACACACGGGGTGCAGAGATCAGACCTGATGAGAACCATGTGTCCCAACCGTTGGTGTTCCTCTGTAGCAGTTTTAACACTGGCTCTGCCTTGAATGGCATTCCTCACCACTCTCATTTTCTCTGTATTGCTCAATCTCGTCGTCTTTGCCTGTCTGTCTTATTTTGTCTGTCTGTCTTCGTTCGCTTGTTTGCCAGTCTGTCCCCAGGCCTGTCAGTGAACCCTATATGTTCCTGTGTGGTGGAGGTGGTGTTTTGAGGGGGGGGGGGGGGGGGGGGGG
>JACXGJ010002377.1:0-35353 GCA_016801105.1 Esox niger | reverse complement strand
GAGATGGAAAGGGTGACAAACTGTTACGAGAAAGAGTAGCGGAGGAATGTCACCCACTACTGAAAATGATGGAAAGGGAGGGAAAAGGCTGTCATTATGCCTTTTTCTTTTTTGGGGCTGTTTCTTTTCTTGTCTACCTTTCTCGATGCCAAGTGATATCCATGTTCTGGGATGTGTCTCGTGTCCAGTGGCTACACCTTATGACAGCTCATTCTCCTGCTTCATGGTTCCACGTCTGAATCCCAAGTAGGATTCTCCCTTTGTTGTAGGGCCTATGGCTTTCTGTTGACAGGCCTGACACGAGCCCTGTAGCCAAAGATTGTCTCCTCCCTGCCAGCCTCTGAACCCCGGCCAGAATTGACCAGGCCCCCACCTCACTGGTCCCTACTTGCCTCGCGTCTGTTCCTCACGCGGTTTGGTTTGAAGAGCGCCCTCCATAAATAGGCCCGACACAGGCATGGGGTTTGCAGAGCCGTCTCTGTTGTCGGGTGATTTATCTTGAAATGGAATTACGGCAGTGCAGGGTCACGTGCGGAAAGGACTGATCAAGCGCCTATACAGTGCACCGCTAATGACAGGGATTGGGTGTGCCATTTGGGATGGACTCAGATTAGGGTCCAGTTCACCTCATTGAAGAAGATGGACACAACCAGCTGAATGTTTTTAACGAGGAACGGTTTCTCTGCTGCGTTGTGCGCTACCAAACACAACCTCACATGACACTCGGAGCCAACCGAGGCTGCTGTCTGTGGTTTTGGCCCCGTCACGTTTACCACTTTGGAACGGCCAGTTGTCATGTGTCTCAGTGTTGGTTTGTTCCGTCTGGTGTGGACAGGTGGTGACCCCAGTACGGGTGGGCCAGTCGTACGCCTACAGCCCTGGACAGCACAACCAGCAGGATCTGTATGACGTCCCTCCCATCAGACCACAAGGGGTACGTACCTCCTCCACACTACAGCCTTAATCGACTGGGGTATAAATGTAACATGCTGATTGGCTGAGTCTGTATTTCACAGTTTTTCAACGTTTCCTCTTTTAATAGCAATAAGGCAAAATACATTTCAAGTTAATAATTTGTGGTCTAAATACTACCGGTAACAACTCCACCCACCCAGGCTCTCTACATTGTGTGATACTTAAGAATAGCTTCTAGCATTGGTATATGGGTGATACCTCTTTTTGCCTCATTGCTTATGAATACCAATATGTACAGTATATTCCTGAAACCACGCTTGGCTACATGTAGTGAACTAGCTATATAGGAAAGCTATATATTTCCCTCACTGCCTTGTTGGTTAATTCTGCCAAGTGATGTAAATTATTGTATCTTTATTTGGGAATGTCACGATATCTTTCAGGTTTATGACATTCCCCCTGGGAAGAAGATCGGATCTCCCTATCCTGGACAACATGGAAACGCTCGGCCCCAAGGAGTCTACGATATTCCTCCGTCCACTCAAATGGACTCACGGTCACAAGGGGTTTACGATATCCCTCCTTCTATTCAAGGGGTGTGTATGAGACCCTAACTACACACAGAAACACTAACCACACTGATGGACCATAGCCTGGTCCTTCAACATTCTAATCAAGTTGCATTATGGAAGTGGTAGAAGTTCTAGCCCGGAAAAATGTGTTTATTGAAACAGGCGCTAGTATATTTTAATTGCTCGGTAATAAGTGAATAATATGTAGTATTGCCATATTTATGACTGGAATTAGTGGTTTCCTGAATGAAAGCGTTGCCTGCCAGTGGTGTTCAAGAGCAAAATACGCTGAGGCGCTTTCCCTGTGAACCCTCTAGCAAGAAAAGTCAAGTAATATACCGCACTACAGTGCACTTATTTAAGCCACGGCCAAAATACACTATAGAGCTCTAGTCAATGGTAGTTTACTATGTAGGGAAAAGAAGGCCATTTGGGACAGTGTTCCAGAGAAAAAAATGATTTAGTCAATTTAGGACGCCGTTTGGGCCTTCTTCCATTACATCCTGGAACCTGTGTTTCAACCAGGCCCAGCCATGGCTAAAGGCCATCACTTTTGTTTGCAATACCATGAAAATATGTAGGAACCCGTTATTTGCGTCGCTCATAATTACAGTTTGGGGTTGGCCTGTCCTGCAGTGAGGAGCGGATTTCAAGGCTGACTGAAATCACTTACAACCCACTAGTTTTATTTATTCAGCTCCGCTTTCAAGTATTCTGCCATGTACGTCACAATCCATATTCCACACTGTCAGGATGCTGTTTTAAAGGGCTGGATATGTACATATTCAGGCTTGTAATGATTGATGCAGAAGGGAGGTTTTCAAAAATAGTATTAACAGAAACTGAAACTCCTTTCAGTTCCTCAAAACTGAAATAATGTGAAGCAAAATATGTTTGTTATTGGTATTATTGTTAAGCATGATGGTATTGATTAGCTGCATGTTTGTAGATGTGACTCACTGTTCCATGTCTAGTCCTCTGACGGTATGTCTATTTTGTCCTCCAGGTGTACTCTGTGCCTCCTTGCCGTAACACCCCTGCCCCCCAGGAGGGGAACTACGATTTCCCCCAGCCTCTGAAACAACACAAACAGCCGGAGGGCATCTACGACGTACCCCCGCCCACCATTGCCAAACCCTCCCAATCCAACTATGACTTTCCTCCCAGCTCTGAGCCAATTGGACCCCACCACCTCCAGCGCCCTGCAGCCAATAACAACGAAGGTGTCTATGACGTGCCGCCCCCCACACACCAGCTTTCAGGGGCGGGACCTCAAGGGGACATTTACGACATCCCCAGGGGGATGCAGCAGCCCCCCTCCCATCACCGCGCCCCCCCCCAAGAGAGGGACAGATGCAAGGGGCAGGGGGTGTACGACATCCCGCAGCAGGACGGCCGCGCCCTGGGTGACGTGACGGACGGCGTGAACCGCCTATCCTTCTCCAGCACAGGCTCCACGCGCAGCTCAATGTCCACCTCCTCCACGTCCACGGTGTCCAGCGCTGAAGGCCGGCTGGCCCTGGATGTGGACCAGGCGGTCCAGAGGCTGTGCCGCCTGCAGCAGGGCGTCGAGGGCTCGGTGGGGGCTCTCCAGAGCTTGGCCTCCTCCACCCACTGGAGGACTTTCCCCTTCATGGAGCGCCACGCCAACGAGGTGCGCACCGTACTCGACAGGGTGCGGGCAGCCCTGGCTGACTTTGTGGTGTTCGGCAGGGGCGCGGCGGCCAACGCCACCGCCCTGTCGGACCCCAGCCTGCATAGTAAGCTGAGGAGGCAACTGGGAAGGCTGGAGGATTCCCAGCAAATCATCCTGCAGACATTCCAGAGCCTGGAAAACTGCGGCTGGGCGATCAGTGCCCTGGCCACCTCCAGCGGAGCCAAGCACCAGATCAAAAGCGACGACCTGGATCGCTTCGTCATGGTGTCCCGGACGGTACCTGACGACGTCAAGCAGCTGGCCTCCTCGGTAGGGGCAAATGCGGAGCTGCTGTTCAGACGTACACCTGCCATGGACGGGCCCAACTACACCAGGGGTGGTACGCCAGAGGAGGCTGTCATTCACCCCCTAACCTCCCCGTCCTCAGACAACAGTGACAGTTATGGGGGCCACACCAAGCCCTTCCCTGTTCCCACTGGCCTGGAGAAGGGCAACATGAACAATAGTGAAAAATGTGTGAAGAGCTGGATGGAGGACTATGACTATGTTCACCTGCAGGTATGTTTGGCCCTTGCTCTCCTGACCGAGCGCACGTTTACGTTAAATTTTGTTCATGTGACTGGTGCTTTTATCCAGGTCGACTAACGGTCAGGGCATTTAAGGTAATACAAAAGGTAGCTAGGTAAGGTACATTTTACTCATAGTCCCTGATGTCTGCATAAGATATTAGATATGGAAAACCCTACATTGCGATATAGCTTCTTAAGGTGTGTTGACAAAATAGCTGGTTTTCAGAATATGTATTCTAGGTGCCTTAAGACTGTACGTAAAGCCTGCTCTTCGGGATATATATTTTAATTAAGTATTTTTTTATTGAGATCCCTTCTTTATGACTGAATGCAGTATATAGTATACATTCTGCTGTTGTATTGGCTGCCCTGGTTGGTTTGCTTTTAAGACTTTCCTTTCTCAATAGGGCAAAGAGGACTTTGAGCGGCAGCAGAAGGAGCTTCTTGAGAAAGAGAACATAATCAAGCAGAGCAAGGTTCAACTGGGACAAGAACAGGTAAAAGCTTGTCTCAGCCAGACTGGGATTCCATACTTTGATCATATTTTCCATCAGCTACATTTAAAGTGCTTCAATGTGCACCAAAAATTATAAAAGTATTAAATAACTGCGGCATCACATTTATTTTTTTTACATAGAAATGTGTTTGGAGAAATGTAACCACTCTTAAGGAGTGTTGTTTTATTTTCAGAAACCCTTACAACAATATTTAGTTTAACACTCACAGTGGGTGACTTTTCTAGCATGGGCCAGAGACAGGGCCTAGAATAGAACAGACACTAGAGAACAGAGAGCAGAGCAGCCCACCAGGCAGATGGCACCTCACACACACAGGAGAGTAACCTTTCAACTCCTGTAATCCTGCACCAATTATGTTAGGCTCTCTATGGACATATTTGGAAATGAATGTGACTCATTTGACCGCATAGACATAGTAGGTTGTATTTACATAATGATATTTTGTATGTATATGTACTAATGTGATGGAAACAAAAAAGATCAGCTTTTCCTCTTCTAACCCTCTCAGATCAACCAGTTCAAGCAGTTGGAACAGGAAGTAAACCAACCAGTTGAGAATGACATCACACAGTGGATCTCCCACCAGCACCCGACAACAGGGCCCACCTCCTCCCCCTCAGACACTTCCTCCTCCCCCTCCCCCTCGTTGGCAGGAGGCGGGGTCAAGATTTGCGGGCGGGACCGCCAGCTGCTGGGCTTTTACGGCGAGCAGTGTCAGCAGCACTTCATCACGCTGCTCAACGCGGTGGATGCGTTCTTCGGCTGCGTTGGTGCCGGTCAGCCGCCGCGGATCTTCGTGGCGCACAGCAAGTTCGTCATTCTCAGCGCCCACAAACTGGTGTTTATCGGGGACACCCTGTCAAGGCAAGCGGCTACGCCCGAAGTGGCGAACCGGGTGATGAATTCGAGCAACGTGCTGTGCGACCTGCTTAAAACTGTGGTGGGCGCTACCAAGACCGCCGCGCTGCACTACCCCAACACTGCTGCTGTTCAGGACATGGTGGACAGAGTCACTGACCTTTCACACCAAGCTCAGCAGTTCAAAGAACAGCTGCTTCAGATGGCCGCGTTGTGATGTTTGAGTTGTTTTTTGCTCCCATGTATTTCACCATGTCTGTATATAACGTATATATCTATATGTATATTGCTCATTGTTGAACCTAAGAGTTGGTTTGTTTGGCTGTTGTAAATAGTATGTTTTTTCTGTCTTGTAAATACTCGGCTCTATTTTTGTGTAGATTGTTTTATATAATTAATTATGATATGAATATATAGATGTGATATCAGTCGCTTTTTAGGGTAACTCGGACTTTTTCGTAACATTCCGTTTCATATATTATAAAGCACCTTATGATGACATGTCCGTTCATCTTTTTCAACTGTAGAATATTGACACACCCTACTGCTGGAAATGAAAATAGAGCTTTTGTTTAAAACGTTTGTTGAAGGGGGTAGGGCTCTTGCGGACAAAGTAAAGGACTGTTGTTAACCATATGAATGTGTCTTTTGATAGTTTCTTAACTGCTAGAAGACTTGTGGGTGCCACTTTGTTTGCGGTGCACGACCCATGAAATGACAATGCTCTTAAAAAGCTCACCTGTCTTTACACACACGCACAACAGGTGGATTTTCAAAACCAGCTCCAGACTAGATGTGAAGAGATCGCATTAAGTAGAGACCAGTTGTCTTCCTGGTACACCATTTTGGCAGCAAATATGAAACTGCACAACCAAAGCCTTCATTCATCTTATTCATCTTACAATATGTGGTAAAATCAAACACAGTATTATCACAGCTGTGGTCACTGTCTGAACTATGGTGAACATAACTGATTCTATTTAATAAAACCTGCATTTCACCCTGGTAAAATGAACTCTGACTGGTCTTAGGTAGTGTATAAAAACCTCCAACTACTACCAGACTGGTATTGGGTACTGTATAAAAACCAACTACTACCAGACTGGTCTTGGGTACTGTATAAGAACCTCCAACTACTAAAAGACTGGTCTTGGGTTCTGAATTAAAACCACCAACTACTACCAGTCTGGTCTTGGGTTCTGAATTAAAACCTCCAACTACTACCAAACTGGTCTTGGGTTCTGAATTAAAACCTACAACGGTGTTAAAGACGTTAGCATCCCTTTTAGCATATATATTGTAGTGGATGCCAACAAGACAAGTCACCTCTCCTTACCTCTTATCCTCCTGGATACTCACATGATATTTTCCATTCCATGTCATATTCAAGAAGGATTTTGCAAACCATGTAAGCCAAGGTTGAATAAAATATGTTTTTGCTAAAAGGATTCCTCTGCCAGCAAGCCAGCGCCAGTTGAAAAGATTCCCAGTGATGTTAAAGTATCAGCGCCAACACGTTCTTTATGGGATGGTCAGAGGAGTGCAAGAGATGTTGGTGACAAAGGGGGCACAAAACATGACACATTCTTTGACCAAGAAAAGAGGTTCTCAAAATGTTTGCTAAATGAATTTTTGCAGTGCCTTGAGACTGAGTACCCATGGAATGTGCATTTTACCAACAAGCCTATAGCCCAGAAACATTTTCATGTACTCCCACTGGTCCTGGTGTCACCTTTAGATAGGCCATTTGTCCCTAGGAATCATAGTTCACCATGTAGACACGCCTAAGGTCCCAGGGGCCCTAGTTCCCCGGGTTGGGAACCAGTCATCTAGGAAATGTCGTAACATAGTGGTTAAGGGTCAAACCTCAGCTCAGCTGTTGGTCAACTATAAGTTAAGACATGTATTATGGCGCAACACTCTGGGCTGCAACGGCATCTAATAAAAGGCATAGTGGTTTGTGTATGCACACCAGACATAAAATATAGCTCAAACCCTGTAGTTTTTTCCCTTCCAACCATCTTCCTGTCTCCTGCCTTATTACAGCCTCACTGAAATATACTGCATAAAGTGTATGTCTATTAGGCAGTGGTTGTAAAAGTGTATGAACGATGCCCATACCCCTGACCAGATACAGGTAAAATAATCAACCCCAAAATCAGCTCCAAATCAGAAAACCTCATTAAGAGGGCTCTGAACACTCAGAGCCAGGCACTTAACAAGCCATCAGTGGTTTTATGGCCTACTGCATTCCATTCACTGCTATCCCAGGGGACGAGAAGAAAAAAGCAATCAGCTCTGGAATGGCTTTTGGCTGCGGATTGACACTGTAAATTACTAGGATTACACCCCCGCGTCTCAGGTCCCGGCTGACAAAACTCTGGACTGATTTATCCTCAGCTAATAGTGGCATCCAGGAACATCTGACTGGTTCTGAAACAAGCAGTTAATGGTGCAGACTTGAGAGCACTGGATAAATCAACAAGCTATTTCAGGACAGTTGTTCAGTAGTTGCTGTGGCGCTGCTCCCAGGACAGCATGTCCTGAGCAGCATCACATATTGAACTCTATTTCTTACAACTACCATAGTCAACTGGTGGACCACAGGCAAGGTCAGAACCTAGAATAGAGTCGTTACAGACCTGGGTTGTCGATGATAAACTGACTCAGCCTGATGGGAAACTTCAAACAGGTACTTGGCTACACTGCATTTCTGGATCACCAGTAGGTAAAGTAGATGGTTGTATGAGTGATGAGAATATGAGCCTGTTAAGTGAAGAATCACTACAACGCCAGTGGAAAAGAATTCTAGCTCGGGTTTAGATCTACATATAGAATTTGAAAGAGTAACAGACGGAGAGTCGATGTCATTTCCTTGGCTTACCACAACCATTTCCTGTGAAGTATTTGCAGGATCTAAAATTACAGCTTCTTTGCTCCTCAGCATGGGTCTTGCTGCTCTTTAAAACAGCCCAGCTGCAGGCCGCACAGTAGCCCTCAAAACACTGCCAGAGCTGAGAGGAGAGTATATTCACTAATGTCTATTTAAGATATGACAGCATAAAGCCTCAAAGACCATTTTATTCAGTAGTTTTCACGTTAGGAGCATCTGTTGGAAGGGGAATGGTGGCTGGACGCTCAGAATTTGACATGTCGGCTGTTTGTCTCCGATTCCAAAAATGTTTGGTCCGGTTCAATCGCAGGATGGAAGACCAGATGCTACTAAAAGTGGTGCTGGGACGGCCCATAGGGGGCACTCTTCTAGGTTCTAACCAACATTTTGTATTTGCCAACCATTTCAATGAAACAGTATCTACCATTATTGAGTAAAGTTGCTCTAATGATCAGACATGCGTCATTGCACCATGACATGGTTTATCCTACATCATGCATTTGAAATACAGCAACGGTAAATGCAAGTTGGCTGGTTTTAAAATCTTACAAACTCCCTTCGACACTCCGGAACGTCTGGAACAATGATTTGTGCCAACACTGTGCCATGAAGGGTAACAGTGCTCCCTGGTGTTTGGGCTCTGTAAGCAGAGTGTTAGGGGCGGGAAACCAATCCCCAGAAGGCTAGATTTGACTACGGTTTAACCAGTAACCAAAAGGTTAATAGATTAATTACCTGAGCCGGCATCAGGAATTTATGCTTTTCGACAATACAATGATATTTCTATAAAGTTTTTGAGAAATATATTTATTATGAATGTATGGTAGAGCAATAGCCCAAAACTGAATTTGGACCATAACATGTCAGTCAATTACATACAGAAGTGAATTATTTTACAATGTCATACAGCTATAGGCTAATAACTGGATCAGAGGCCATGTACCAAACTACAGGGATGATGGCATTTAGATTAGTGGCTCCCAAACGTTTTCTGTTACTGTACCCCCAAAAAGATATTGCACCGCTTGGAGTACCCCTGAAGTACCCCCTCATGGTAATTTCCCTAGCAGGTCTATGAGGTCATGAGTGTTTTCAAGTACCCCCTGTGGAGAGGCCAAGTACCCCCAGGGGTCCTAGAACCCCTGGTTGGGAACCCCTGATCCAAACAAGCAAAAGAAAAGGTTAAATACCTTTGTGGAGGGCCTTTGGCTGTAAGCATGAAGCCCAGGGTCATATTCATTAGTACACACTGTGCAGCAATGTGATTGGTTCTCAACACCAATTACATCCCATCTCTATGCATTTCCTTGTTTGATGTCCTAATGAACACGACCCAGTTAGCACCTCAGGGACGCCCACTAGCCACAGCAATGAGATGCTGAGATGCCTATTATTTTCTCTTCCTTTGGGGCAAAAGATGGAGGGGAAAATATGCATCCTATTATGCTATCATGTAGGGATGTATTCATTATTGCTTACCGTAGCTAAATATAATGCAACGGAAAACAAAATGAAATGTTTCATACAGAAGTTCAGGTCAGGTTGTCACCATATTTGTTCTTCTCTTCCTACTGGTTCCTAGGGAATACACACTGGTAAAAATCCCTGGAACGTTAGCTAGCCAGAGCAATGAGTTAGCCCATGAGGTTTCTTGCAGAGCTATGGTGCCACAGACATTAAACAGAGTAGGGAGTGTAGATCTAGGATCAGGTGTGCCCTGTGTCAATAAAATCATATTCATTGGGATTTAAAAGGTGACCCTAAATCTGCACTCCTCCTAGAGACCCCTGACACAGACAGCGTGTAGACATAGTCTTTGAGGTGTAACAATTACTTTACGGACATAACATACGTATGTATGCAGGTTCTGACCAACGATAGAATGGAATAAATCCTTCCCATCATTGCACTTGGTAGAAATTGTGAAATTAACGTGCATCAAATACTTTGGTTGTCAGTTCATACAACATGTTTAATTCTGTTTAACCTTCCTTTTCAAAAACAGTTGTTTTTGTTTGCCTATGAACATAAACGTTAAAAGTCCATGATACAACAGTTGTCAGTTATTTGTCAAAAATAGGCTTTGCTACAAACTCACGTATGTGCTAATGTATCCATGTTCAAAAACACAATCACAAGAGAATTCACACCTTTTTGTGATAACAGAGACAAAAATCCCCTATGTAGGTGGCAGCAGCAAAACAACCAGTGAAATACAACTGTCAGCCAGTCAGAGCCGACCACGTTGCGGTGTCAGCCAGTCAGAGCCGACCACGTTGCGGTGTCAGCCAGTCAGAGCCGACCACGTTGCGGTGTCAGCCAGTCAGAGTCGACCACGTTGCGGTGTCAGCCAGTCAGAGTCGACCACGTTGCGCTGTCAGCCAGTCAGAGCCGACCATGTTGCGGGTGCCATCACAGGTGTCAGTGAACAGTAGGGAAGAGACCTGACATGCTGCTCAGTAATGAACAGTTAAAATATATTTGGAACTTGAACAAGTGACATATCAAATGTGCCACGATTTGATGGCTTGTCCCTTTATAACATCAGTAGCAATGCCTAATCTAGTGAGAAGAGCATGTCTAGGAGTAGAGAAGATGTCCCAGATGCTATTTCCCATACAGTACACCACTTTTGACACAGGGTCGCTCCTCAGGGAAGGCCCACAGGGAGGTCCCTGGTCCAAAGTAGTGCCCTATAATGTACATGGAACAAGGTGCTACAGAGCAGCCTAGAAAATCAAGTGTGGACACATAGGAGGTCAGTAGGCAGTGCAGAATGGAGGGATGGATCAGGGAGGGAAGGAGTGCCCACCGATCCTGCATACCAGATGGACAGTGTGTTGTATTCCTTCCCCCACTGGTTCCTGGTAGGACAGGAGTGTGGTGAACAGGAGGGACCAAAGACGGCTCTCTTGCACAATGTCGCACACATAGAAATAGAACAACTAGAACAGGTGACCCCTGCTCAACTCGATGGCAAAATGGGCGGATCGGTGGTCATTGAATGTATGCCCACAGGAGCAAAGCAGGGAGTATAACTGTGGGCAGTTGAAGCAGCAAGTTAACCCATCAATCGGTTCTGTGATTTGTCAAATCAACTTGAGTAACATAACAACACATTGCACATCGGTTAGCGGTTTTGAATGAACATTCTACATAATCATGAAGTCTTCCATCATAACACCAGGCAGCCACTGCATGTGTACCCACAGTTCTACCAGTCAGATCTCCAGGATTACCCATTCCAAGTCTGTTCTATTCCTATAAGACCACACCTGGGCTTTTCAAGGGAACATGTACCCATTTGTGAATAAAAAGGGTGTGTCAGAAAGAGGCTTTGTCTATGTAGTGCTATCAGGAGGAACAACCCTCTGCCGGGCAGTCTTGGGCCTCTGGCGTGGAGTTGGAGAAGAGGTACGCTCGCTCTTGGCTTGGGACGGCTGGGTCTCGGCCTGCGGAGAACCGGTGTCACCCACCATCTCACGCAGGAACTTGAACTTGGACAGGAAGAGCTGCCAGACTACATACCAACCTGAGGGGCCAAACAGACCAACATCACTGGATAGAAAGTTGTAAAGAATGAATGTGGGTGTAATCAAAAACTTGCAATGTTGCAATTACTAAATTAACCCAAATGTGTTTGTTTACTTGCAGAATAACTAACTGAACCAACTGTTCAAATAAATAACAAACAGACATTTACTTAAGTATTCAGAGCCCTTCACTCAGCACTTTGTTGAAGCACCCTTGGCAGCCTTTCACCTGATGTTAGACTGGGTTCAAGTCCAGGCTCCAGCTGGGCCACTCAGAAATGTACAGACTTGTCCTGAAGCCTCTACTGTGTTGGTTTGCCTGTCTGCTTATTTTCATTGCACCAGTGTGAAGTCCTGAGTGCTTCTGACCAGGACCTGTCTTTATATTTCCCCATTCATCTTTCCCTTCAATCCTGACTTGTCTCTCAATCCCTGCTGCTGAAAACCCCTCAACCATATTAATGCCCCTATCACCACACTTCACCATAGGTGCTAAGCCGTGGCTGATTTCCTCCAGACATGATGTTTGGCATTCAGGGCAACAAGCTTAATCTTGATTTCATCAGACCAAAGAATCTTGTTTCTTTAGGTGCCCTTTGGCAAACTACAAGCAGACTGTGTGCCTTTTACTGAGGAGTGGATTCCACTTGATGTCCAAACAACCATAAAGGCCAGTACTGCAGGGAGGGTTGTACTTCTGGAAGGTTCTCCCATTCCTCGGTTCAGCCTGGCAGCCAGGACTAGGAAGAGTGTTGGTGGTTGCAAAGCTTCTTCCAGTCGGCCAGTGTTCTCCAAATGTTAAGACACATTTGCTAACATTTCAAAATATGTTTTCACTTTGCCATTATCGCAATACTATGTGTAGATTGATGACAAAAATCGATTTAATTTAAAAATCTATGGTAACGTAACAAAGAGTGAAGGAGTCTGAATACTTTCCGAATGCACTGTATGCCTTCTCTTCTTTCAAGAACTTAAGTCCTACATTTTTTATTTTCAGACAGCTCCACCCGAAATATGTAGAACTAGGTGGGCAGATCTGACTCTAGGACATGTAAGTGAATTTCACAACATCGAGAAGGCATGGTTGCTTCGTGTCTGACTTATGTTCTGGATGATAATGTGAGCAGAGACTAAATTAATGTAATCAATTAGTCAAAGTAAAAGCCATGTAAAATATTTAAAGCACCATTAGTAAATTATGGTTAATAAACACTGCACAACCAACCTGAAAAATTACATCTGTGCATTTAATGTTTAATTATTTTTAGAAAACAGTATAAAAAATTTATAAATTAAACTAATCAGAACTACCTCAAGCAGAGATTGCACAGCATACAGCTTAGTTTTTAACACTTTCTGGCATTTACATGATTCATGGACAAAGACAGTGAAAGAAGTGGGCTGAATTCGAATTCATTCTACAGCAATACACTCATGTGAACCAGAGCAAGAGGCTTGGACCAACTCTACATGAATGTAAACACATTTGAGTCAGTGTATAGCAGGCAGCAATGGGTGTATATGGAATCCCAATAATGACAAAAGTCAGAAAAAGGGTGATGAGCTAATTATTAAAAAAATATTAATGAGTGAAATATTAAAAAACTAATAATTTCCTTAGCCTAAAATAAAATACATTTTACTTTTCCATATATCATTTACTCACCCGTTATATTTTAACAGCTCATGTTTACCATTTTCTCAGGCCTAGAACAGTTGAATATTTTATCAATTTCTCATTTTCTTCATGAGACATTTGCCATTTTCCTCATGTAAGACATATATCCCATTTTCCGCAGAAGAAATTCTCACACCGACTCAAGTATTGTTGTCTTCGTTGTCTTGAAGGGGTAACTAAGAACGTTCCGATCCATGTTCTGATATTGGCTTCAGACTTGCTCTATTTCCTTGGCAAAAAGCGTATGAGTTGCAATTTTATTGTATGACCCCGTTGTTACTACCAAACAATCACAATAAGAATGGTTAAGTTAAAGTCTACAACTAGCTTTCTAGCTAAACTATAGCTAGATTTAGTAAGAGAAATTTCACCAAAATCTAGTGGCTGACTATGGTAGTATTGGTCTCAATAGACGGTTTGTTGCGCACAATGATTAGTAAAAAATGTATCAGATAGTGCCCAGGTAGTTAAGACACAAGTATCTAATTCTAATATGACACATTGAAAATGGGATATCTTACATGAAGAAAATATATTGGAATTGGATGAATTATTCAACTGTTTCAGGCCTGAGAAAAGAGTAAATGTGAGGTGTTGAAAAATAAAGGGTGAGTAAAGGATAAAGTTATTTGGTTGGCTTTTAGTAGGCAAAAGGAAATTATTCATCCGTTTATTTCACTATCCTTTTAAAATATTTACTCATCAAACAAACTTTTTTACTGACATAGGTTATTCCTGGGATTCCATAAATTGACAATTGCATTTTGAAATAATGTAAGTCAGATAGGGTTATTAAAATGTCAAAATCAAGCCAACAAAGAGATGATGAAAGACGTGTCATAGCCACGTCATGACTTCGTAAAGGCTCCTCCCATTGTAAAGGATAAAAATAGGAGTCTGGGTGATGTTGCAAGACAATTCTGTTAAATTAGTTTCAACATTGGTGGAGGATAGGTACTGTAGCTAATAACCAGAAATATATTCAAGCGATAGTTATTCATCCACGATTTAAACTGATCAAATTAATAACAGCTGTAAGGAGCTTAGCTACAAACAGGGTCAAGCTAGTGTACATTCAGTGCAAACCCCTAACAACAGAATGCATGTATTAATTTCTTGGGAGTTGGGAGATATACATGACAAACAAAGTTGATCTTCCTAGAGAGTGGTAACCCAACGTTACATTGACTGTACCTAAAAAGTGAAGAAATGGACAAGCTATGTCACTAACGCAAGACCCGTAGCTCGCATCTAGATATCTAGGGCTTGCCATGATGTTGCATTAATGTACAGTAGCTAACTGCAATTGCAAGGCTAGCTAATGAACTAACTACAACGTTTGCTGATACAATTTGCAGCTTAGTGCTATCTTACATAGCAGTACATACAAATAATATTACTAGGCCAATTCTACCCAACCAAAAACAAGTATACAATACTGTGGTATACGTATTATTAACACTTACCAAAAACCATGAATAGTAACGCGAACACCAGGGTGGCCACAATTACTAGCACAGCGAGACCGACGCTTTGCCACATTTGTCTTCTCGTTAGTGCTAGCTAGCTACAGTAGCTAACCTGCTCAAGTAACCAAGCAAAAGCAAACGGATATTTAACGTAACAGTAGCTCCCTAATATCCTTCAGTGTCTTTGCCACAGAAAAAAAAGTTACAACAGAATCTTAAGCTTCAACATGGGTGGAGGATAGCTACTAATAGTTTTTATCCGGTGAAGGAAAACAAACCCCTCAGACATTGCTGATGGTGGTGTCGTGATGCACTTAGCCGTCTTCACAATCTAGCCGCCTGCAAAAATGCCAACAACGACAGTTAGCAGTGCCAAATTCACGGACGGATAAGTAGAAGTGTCGAATAAATATCGTTAATATTTACATTATTGCAACATGAACAATTACATTTGATTAAAAAGTACAAAAGTGACCACAAAATTGGTGGTCTCAAATGAGGCTACGCTGTTGGCTGACAACCCAGGTGCATTTCGGTTACTGTAGTCCCATTCCCCATTAGGTACTCAATTTCCACCTAACGTGGGTCAAGCTTGGACGCACCAGACCGCATTTAATAAGTACAAGAGCAATTGTTTTCATAAGGCAGCATGTATAACCAGAGAACTAGTTCAAAGTCAGGGTGGAATGCCATCTGACTCAAACCAGGATTTACAGCACATAGGGTGACACAGCACACTGTGGAAATAGGCATTGGCACACCATAATATACTACATAAGCACAGTACACAACTCTAAGCTCTACAAATATAGTCCACATCACTACAAAGGGAGAATTTATATCATGTCTCAAAAAGGAGGGCCCTAGGCCCAACCAGAACAAAAAACTTTGGGATGCAGTGAAAGGAACCCAGATGTTGTAAAGGTGGGCCAACCCACCCTGACCAAACCACCCAACTTTGCACTGACTGCCTCACCATTCAGACTGATGTGAGTTTAAAGTCCTGGACATACAAATGACAGACATGACAAAATGAAGTAGCCTGTTAATAAAAGCTCCCATGGCTGGAGTTCAGTAGAGACCCATCTTTCTGACACAGGGTTCAACATTGAGCTCCAAAATGCCTGGTATTCTTCTGATTTCAAGATGCCACGCACACGTTCAACACACCCAGTGCCAGCAAAGATACCCATAAAACATCACTGAACCTCATACCTGTTTAACTGTGGGGGTTCTTTTCTCATTAGTCCAAAGTAGATTCTCCCAGAAGAATGGTGTCATGTTCAAGTGTGTTTTGGTAAATTGCAATCTGTCTAATCTCTCCCTCCGTAGTGGCATCCTCTTGAATCTCCTTATATATGAACCCCTTTGCACTGAGTTGGCTACGAATGGTGCAAATTGAAATTGTCTTTGTATCTGAAAGTCTGCTTGAGTCTGTTTGGCAGTTAAGCTGTTTTCTGCACCATTTGATCAATCCTTTCTGGCGATCATCCATTTAAGTGCCTCTTGTGGCCCTGTCCAAGGAAGTTACAGTAGAATGGGCCTTAAACGTCATAATATTACATACAGTGGGGTAAAATTGACATATACCATTGACATGAATGCTTGGCTACAAGCTTGTGTCTAACATCTAACAATTCTCTGGTTCTCTTTTTTTCTGCCATGCTCATGTCAGTACACACAGTAACTCAAAACAGGAAAATTTATCATTTTCTCACTTCAAACTGATTTAATTAATCCTTTTCATATTGAATGCATCTGCAACATATCACAAATGAGTTAAATTAAAAGAGTTAAGGATAATGACATGCCTAAAATCCAATAGTTTTTAACTACTTCTACGAAGTGCCAATAAAATTACTTTGTGGAAATGAGTTGAGATCTAGAATATTATTCAGATTTTTTGGGGTTGTTGAACTGTAAACCAAATAAATACATGCAGGGATACCAAAATAGTTTTCTGTAAGAAATTAAGCATCTGGATTAAGTGCCTTGATGCCAATATCGTTGGCTGAGACTAATATAGAAACATGTGCGTAGGAGATGCAGTGACAAGGTAGCTGATCCGCCTGTTTTTGTTGGAGTAAAAAATGATGAAAGTGTAAAATAATATTGCTTTTTGCAGATGTTTTCAGTTACTTGAATTATAAAAGTGAAAAAAGATATACCAAAGGAAATGTTGACTTTAGGAATGACCGTTGAATCTACCAGAGCACAGCTATGGTCCGGAATAGGTGATGCAATGTAAGTTACAGCAGTGTTTCTCAACCCTGTTCCTGGATGTTTTAGATCTCTCCCTGCTCTGTCACACCTGATTCAAATGATCAGCTCATTATCAATTCCTTCATGAGCTACATCATGTATGTTAGGGCAGGGAGAGATCTAAAACATGCAGGGCACGGGAGTGTCCAGGCGCAAGGTCGAGAAACACTGAGTAAGAGGGTAAATGTATTTGCCTGCATGTATCAAAAGGCAGGTATTTGCCACTCCTTTCAAGGTATTGTTCAACTGTCCGGCAGAGGGTGCTACATCCACATCTGAGATTGTTGGATGCCTTGTACATTTTCTGCAATTTTGTTATAAGATAGTACACAGTTCTTGTATTGTTTTAGTCAGGTCTTTCTTGTTTTTGGCTCCTAGGTTACAACAGTGCAGTGACATGGCTCTGTTGGTATCTGACAGCTGGTAGCTTTGGTACAACAAGTTGTTAGACCTGTCATCTTGTAGACCTAACCACAGCACTGTCATTTAATCCATTAAGTTGACACCAGTCACTGCTTATGTCCCAGTTTCCACTAGAAAACAGCAGTAGTAACTTTTATATACCTGTTGAAAAAAAGCACCCCTCTTCCCTTCGGAGCAGGTCCTTTAGGGGCAAACGAGACATTTGGGAACCATTAGTGCTCATCCAACTCTGCCGCATGAATTTGTAAACCTTTATAATCTACTTTCCCACTTGCTTTCTAAGGACAGGCCTGGACACAGCCGTATCTACAGCATCGTTTCCGTCAGCATGCCCGCTGTTAGCAGCTGTTTAGGCCTCCGTAACCAATAGGGAACTCCCCAACATAGACATATTTACAGTAAATGCACATGTCAGTTAGTCTCAACATACTGTTAGTACAGATAGAATAACAATAGTTCTAATTATTTAGGATAGTAACTCACAATCTCTCAATTAGCCTATGTCCATTTGATACATTGTTGGATGATCTACCCAGCTATGTCCACGACATGGTAATCAAAGACAAATGACTGACTGGGAATGCACATGCCCAGGGGCTCAGCTAGCTAAGCGAGCCCCATTGATTTAGTCAATTACTCTGATCTGAAATTTTATGAAAATGCCAAACTGTGACTTGCAAGAATTTTACTAGCTTTGGTTAAGTTAGGCTAGCCTGAATATGAATATTTAAAGATTTATTTTGTCTCATTGACCCATTCATGTTTTTTCTGACCAAATAGGCCCGCTTTGTTTCTCTAGCATGAAGAACAAGACCATAGGAAGGCTACAGATTGTATGCAGCAGCTAGTAGCCAGAGATGGCTAGGGGCATAGCCAGGACATGACACCTGTAAACTGACCGAAAGATGTTCTCGTTTCCATTTAATACAAGTCAAATTGCTAATATTTTGGAATTAGCTTCCCCAAGAACGACAGCGGAGGTCTGCTCATTTTCACAAAACATCTGAAACCCTACCTTTTCTCTGGTTCATAAATTAGTTTCACTGCCCCCTCTTCGATAAACTTTGCTTACTTTTTATTATTCTAACAGGGAAGAAACACAGCGGCAGCGTTCTGGGCCCTGGTGGGCATTTATTAACAAGAAGCAGATGAAAGCAAAAACATTTATAAAAATAAACCACAATCCCCAAAAAGGGGTCAGGGACCAGCATTCCCTCTGTAGACTTGTTCAACTCTGCAGCCCAGAGCTGCTTTCCTATAGGTCCTTTAAGCCTCCCTCTGACAGGGCATAATAATCAGCAGGTGTGCCTTCTCAAGGGGTGGTTACCCACCAGCATTTAGGAATAGCAACTGGGCTTTGTTCATGGTTGCCATGCTACAGCCCTGGGCCCAGTGGTTCTCTCTGGGCCATTGCTGACACAGAGAGGGTCCATTCGCACCACATTAAGTCCATTATTTTTATGTTTTGTTCCAATACTGCTATACCAAATTCATTTATTAGAATGCACTCAGTAATGAGCTTTGTGGTTGCTTTACTGTTGTTGTTTTATCTAAACTTAAACGTAAGTTGCTCTGGACAAGAGCATCTGCTAAATCATTAAAATGTGTCTGGGTCTGTTGGGAATGGAGGTTTGCTAAATAAGGCAGACAGTGTAGTCATTTGCGGATTCAGGCTGTCTGAGGGCCAGGGGCCCAAAGAAATTAAAAGGGCACCAGCTGCATGCAAGGGGGTACCAGCACAGACATTTGTAAAACATTTATGGTGAAACAGTTCCAAATCTTTGGATGTATTTCAAGGCCTACATTCAAACTCAGTGCTTCTTTGCTTGACATCATGAGGAAATCAAAAGAAATCAGCCAAGATCTCAGAAAAGGAATAACAGACCTCCCGATGGTCTTTATCACATTCATCCTCGTGAACAATTTCCATATGCCTGAAGGTACCACATTCATCTGTACAAACAATAGTATGCAAGTATAAACACCATGGGGCCATGCAGCCGTCATTCCGCTCAGGAAGGAGATGCATTCTGTCTCCTAGAGATGAACGTCCGTTGGTGCAAAAAGTGCAAATCTATCACAGAAGAACAGCATAGGTCCTTGTGAAGATGCTGGATGAAACAGGTACAAAGTATTCATTACTAAATTAAAACTAGTCCTATATTGACATAACCTGAAAGACCGTTCAGGAATGAAGAAGCCACTGCTCCAAAACCACCATAAAAAAGCCAGACTGGGGGTTGCACAGTGGTGTCTGAAAAGTGGTGTGTCAAATGTTTTTATGAATATTGTAGTCATGTTGTCTTTAGGATAGCCCAAACATCATAATGTTATATTTGCACATCTAGCTTGAATGGTTCAATAGTTAAGTGTTAGTAGATTAATTTAGACAAAGATAATCCGTTTTAACAATTACATTTCATTACTCAAATTTGGTTTGCTTGTCAAAAGTGAATAGACTTATTGTATTAGAGTGAAAAGTAAGATCTGTAGTAAACACAGGGATATGCTATATATTGGACATATACTGTCAAATGTGTCAAATTAAAAATGAAAAATCAAGTTGAGGCATGGCTTTTAACAACTTCCTAAGAAGCTCAGATAGTCTAGACATTGTGTGGAAAACAAACAAGCACCTTACTACTGAAGAGAACATGGGTGCAGCCTGGAGCAAAACATATTTTGCCAGTTATGTTGGAGCTGATCTAAAGCAGACGTTTAGTTGAGGTGATTGTTTTCAAAGAAAAAATAAATTCTTAAACAAGAAAAAAAAATCCTTTCAAAAATGTGTTTAAATAATTTTGGAAGGCATTGCTATTGAAAACCTACACTCATTTCAATTTTTAGGATTACAAGATGGGGCTGTCTGTACAATGTTCATTCTATTTTTCAGCAGCACTTACCAGTACATCAGGGTGCGATTGCATGACCATGTGAGTCTGTCTAAAATCAATATCCTGTCAGGGATTATTATATTTTCCTGGATGCTGACATGCAGCTCATTATAAGTGAGTAATCACTTGTAAACCTAGCTTGTGGTTTGCAGGACATGTCATGGAATGCTTAAGGTTTGCACACTTCAAAATGTACTGTTCAATTCATTTAAAGGATGATGACACTTTTGAGCTAGGCCTACTTTAGGTGTAAAGGTGTTTTATTGAAGCTCTGCATATACATTTCTGTGTATTTACCCTTTAAAGATACAAGTATGTACCTGAAGCAGATTTTATTACTTTAATTTATGTTGGAAATTTCTTCACACTGAAAGTAGTCCATGACCCCAAAGGAACATTAAGAACATAAAGAACCAGTATTTCAAACATTCTTTAAACAGCCTGTCCGGCCTGTCTGTCTTTCAACTCCAAACATGTTTGTCTTTTGGTGTATTGTTTTTATATTGCCTGCTGCCAGGACTATGTTTATCCTATATGTTTTGATCATGTGCTGTTGTCATGCTCTGCTTTCTGCATTTTGTCTCACAAAGACAGGGTAGTTGGAACCAAAAATAGAACATTTTGACTTTTAACAAAGGACAGATTTCCACTGGTCTAATGTCCCATTCACTTTTTTCTTAGCCTAAACTAATTTCTTCTTCTCAGTAATGTCCTTCGGTAGTGGTTGCAGCTCATAAAGGCCTAATTCACGCAGTCTCGCAGTCTTTAAATAATTTATGTTGAGATGTGTTTGTTACTTGTTACTTGAACTGGGATGCATGTAGCTTGGCTGTAATCAGAGGTGCTGTTAAATGTCAATTTCTAAAGCTGGTAATTAATGACCTTATCCTTTGTTTCAGAGATAACTTTGCATCTAAATTTCCTGTGGCTGTCTTCATGAGAGCCAGTCTCATCATAGCACTTGATAGTTTTTGCGAATGTACAGCAAGAAACTTTCAAAGTTCTAGATGTTTTCCATGCTGACAGAACTTCATGTCTTATAGTGAGGATGGACAGTCATTTCTCTGGCTTATTTCAGCTTTCTTGCCATAATAAGGACTACTACTGTACAGACAAAATGGTCTTCTACCAACTCAACTTTGTCACACAGTTTTTCAGTGTTGTTTCATAGTTTTGGTGTATTGATTATTAATCTATAATGTGGAAAATAGTTTTTTTTTTTTAATACCTTTAAATGAGTAGGTGTGTCCAACCCTTTGACTGATACTTTATGTTAAATCCTCAAATGATACTCAAATTTTACAGGTGTTGTTCCTTCTGACTTGCTAAGGAATCATTTATTCTGCCAAAACAAAAATGTAACACCATGAATAACTATTAATCAAAATTAGGCATTGCACAGATACAACATTTTGCGCTCACATTTTTAGAAGGAGAAAAATAAATAGCAAAACTAAGCCTAAATTAATTGAAAATAAATAACAAAAAATTAAAATATGTATGAAATTGAATGTCTTTGCTGGGATAGGGAGTTGGGGTTTCTTCATTCACATCCTGGTGATGTTCTAGGTTTATATGGTGAGAGTCTGGTCATGGTGGTTTGGTTAGTTGACCAGGGTCTGGTCATGTGGTCGTATATGAAATGAGAGGTTAAGGAATTATAGTGTTTTGCAGTAATCTTCACTAAAGATCTTGTGATTCTGACCTCTTGATGTATTAAATTCATATATAGTACCAGGCATGTGATACAGGGGTAAGTGACATCAAGAGAAAGCTTTTGAGGCAGTGTTTAGTGTCATGAGAAACAAATGAAATAATATACATTATTTAACATGGATCTCATCGCATTGTTAGCAAAAGTGACTAACTTACTAACTGTCAAAAATATTTTCTTAATCTGGGCAGGCCTGGCGCTCGGTCAAATGTTTTGGAAAGACATTTGATTTCCATGGGCGGGCAGGTTTATCACACTTACCAATGTCGAATAGTAACATCAGCACGAGGGACGGAAAGCAAATAATTTTAGCATGCATGGCTTACAGAGGCTATATAACAGCTTATAACACATATTTACAGATTTTTTGTAGCTTAGTGATCACATCATTTAATAAAGCACAACTCTGATCACATATGAAGGCAATAGAGCTACATTCCCAACAGTAATTAGTTATGTACATTATTGGGAAACATCTTGCCCAAACTATTTTGGGGGCCAAAACATTACTTGCTGGGGGGGCATTGCCCCCTAATGATCCAAACCTCCCCCGTTGCTGGTTCTACTTTTGTCACAATGTTTTGTGAACAACAAGTGTAGGTGAGATGAAAAATGAAACACACAGGAATTGGAAATTAAAATAAATACGGAGAATAGTAAATTAGAATGCTACCAACCAGATGGCAGCCCTTTTATAACATCCGTCTTACTCAATCATTATCTTCTCATTTTAGAAAAAGCTTTAACACCTGGTTCCAGGCAAAGAATGTTTGACACACTTTATAGAGTAGTTAAAATGGCAGGAAAACATGCCACGTTTTAGATTTATTAATAAAATTTCAAATGTATACTAGGGATGAGTTATCCTTTATGTGCATTTTTTATATATTATGTATCACCACTTGTTATATCTGTTTTGATCACTGGGTCACATTGTGTATTACATCACAATCTCACATCTCCACAGGAAAGTTATCGATCTAGAAGACTGAGATATGTATCTACAAACGAAACACAAACTATTTCTATGGTTTGTGTGTGCATGTTCAAACAGGCCACAACTGTCAGATCATAACAACATGGGTTAGATTATGAAATATTACTCCCCACCTACGCTTCAGCAACAAAGCTTACATAAATGTCAAACACTGACTAACTGAATCAAATCATTCGCATCATAAAAGCTAGGTGATCCATGCCTTGACTGACATTAGAGAAATGTATGGTGCAGGTGCCTTTGATCATGTTGCCTTGCATGTTGATTCTGGACCAGGGAAAGGCTACTCTGATGAGCAGAAGGAACACAATTAAATTCATCAATCAGGGCCAGAGTGTCCCCTGGTTCTGCATACTCCCCTCTACACATCCCCATGTTACTTTCATGCAATTCTACCTACAGTACTTTGCTATGGACTGGAATGAATGGCTTGTGCCTCTTGACTTAGGGGTAAACGCTGTATTGGGCTGCTTTAAGATGGAGAGTTGAGGCGCTGGTATCGCACACCTGCATGCAATTGCATAGACAACTAATTGTGGCTGGACAGGCTAGGTCATAGATTGCTTGGTGTAAAAGGTCCTGGGTGGCAGGCAACTTGGGGCGCGGTGATGCATTCAGCTGTTTGGAGCACGTCTCTGAAGTGCCTTGCGATCAACACTGCTGTTGAAGTGGACTATGTTTAAATAGACTCTGGGCTCAGCCCACATGCACTTATTCATATTTACAATTTGGACACTTAATATGTTCACTCTGCACAGCCAGAAAAGGACTGGTCATCCCTCTCAGCCTGGTTCCTCTCTAGGTTTCTTCCTAAATTTCAGCATTCTTAAGGAGTTTTTCCTAGCCACTGAAATTCAACACTACTGTTGTTTGCTCCTTTGGGGTTAAGTCCGGATGTTTTGTAAAATAACTTTGTGTCAACTGCTGATTTAAAAAGGGTTTTATTTAATACATTTGAATATTTGATTGAATTATTCAAATACATAACATTTGATATTTCAAGTCGTTTTATTTAAATTGTAGGCCTATTGCATAATCACTTCAATAATAATCTATTAACTGTACACAACGGCATTAAAGAAAATAAGGTGACTTTGCTCATGAACACACAGCAAGTTTGAATTTGTTTGAACATTTTACATTTGAACAATAGTACACATTAATAGACAGTATAAGTTTTCTCCAAATACACTTCTTCACATACAGCATTTTAAATATAAAGTACATAGTGACAATAGTAAATCAGCAAATTATATCCTACTCTTCGATGTCAGTTTGTGAATATTTTGATTTCATTTTTAGACGTAATGTTTTTATTATAAAAAGTGTATACCAAAGCTGGAATTCAGAACCCCTCTTCTCTATCATAATAGCTAGGTAACCGTGTCACTCAATTATGGCACACATCACCAACAAAACTCTTAATACCATAACTCATCTTAATACAAAGCAAAAACATTAGGACACAAACACAGACATATGTAAATACACACCGTTAGAACAGTCCTCCCTAAATATATGATTTTTAATGAACCTTTCTAATACATTCATGGGTCTATAAAGATTTATTTATAGAAAATGTATTAAAAAAAATACAATTTGAACAAGCAATTAATTGGCATCCATTCTAAGTTATCAAAAGCATCCCAGTACCACAGGACTTTGTGACATCTACACAAATTCCAATGCACACAAGAGATTTATTTTTGGTGTAGAACACAATTTTCTTCCTATGGCGAATCTCGCACTGCAGGCAACCACTTCGTGTACATGACACATCTTTTTTGCGGTTAATTCTTCTGTTACCTCACACGAAGCCTATACTGAGACCATAGTTATGCAGCCTTAAATGTACTCCCATCCATTCAGATGTGTTCCAAAAATATCAGTATTTATCCAAACTGGCTGTTGCTGAAACAAATTAGGAAAAAAGTTCTGTATACAAAAACGAGATCCGTATATGACATAAATCATCGTGTCCTGTACACGAATGCCTTTTACATTTGCATGTCACGATTTTCTAATACGGAATTCTTGTAGATGTCACGAAATGCTGTGATACTCTGTTGATCAAAAGACATTTAAGCAACTTAGTCCCTGAAACATGTGGTGAGAACAAATTTATTTTGAGCACATACAGTCACTTTACAGAAGATTGACAGTATTGAAAAAAGTTGTCTTGAAAGAAAACTACAATTCCCACAAGGCCCTGGGACAGCAGAATGAGAATCTCTTTAGCCAATAACAGGCCCCTTAAACTACAGGGTGTTGATGTCAGCAGCCAATTACAGGCCTTGAGACTGCAGGGTGAGGATCTGAGCAGCCAATTTCTGTGGGTCCATGAGCTGAGGGAACATGCCCATGGCCTTGTCCACCAGATGTCCATTAAAAATTGCCAATAGCTTCTTCCTGACCTCTTCCCTCTCCCAGCTACAGGGGCTGTCCTGGGTCCGAGTAGGTGACCAGTGTTTATGTGGCTCCTCCTGAACAGAGCTGTGAAGAGACTGAGGATGGGCCACGAACGGATCTGAACAGTAAGTCCACTGTGGACGCTGGACCATGCCCTGCTGGTGGAGGTCACTGGGGTGGTTGTACTGATGCATACCAACAGGAAACATCGGGTGGACATTGTTGAGGGGACAGGGGGAGCAGTAGGTCATCACGCCTGGGTGGTTGTGGGTGCTGTAAGTGCCTTTCGAAGTCATGCTACGACATGGGCTGTGGTTCTGGTGGTACCCTGGGTTCACCCCCAGGGATGGCTGAGGCTGGGAACAGAAGCCACAAGACGGGTCGCTGCTAGGCAGGGAAGTGCGTTGTGGTCTCATACAGAGGACGGGCTGCGAATGGCAGTTCCCGTATCCAGCATCACAACAGTCTCTGGAGGGATCCGATGCCTGGCTCTCAAAGGAGCCCAGTCCAGAGTCCAGCTGGTCCTGAGAGACACAGGAGGGGGTCAGGTCCAAGCCGGTCGGTGCGTCTCGGACGGCCTTGTCTTTCATAACCGGGGACCTCCAGCTGGCCCGATGGCCTCCTTGGAGCAGAAGCACATTCTCACTGATGCGGCCTTGATTTAGGGAGCCATTCCTCTGTCCGAGGGTCAGCCTCTGGGCCATCTCCTCGAGCGAGGAGCCAACGGCGGGGCCGGTTCCTTTGGTGGCATATTTGTGTGATGAGAAATGCAGCTTAGCCTTCTCCCGTAGCTCATCAGCCACAGAGCGGTTGGATTGGTTGGCTCGCTCTGGGTGGTCAAATTTACACTTCATCCCATAAGTACATTTCTTTCCTGTATTTGTGAAACACAAATAAGAATGAACTAGTAGTGTTGGAATTCGTAGTTTTGGAATTAGTAGTGTTGGTATTAGTAGTGTTGGAATTAGTAGTTTTGGAATTATTAGTGTTGGAATTAGTAGTGTTGGAATTAGTAGTGTTGGAATTAGTAGTGTTGGGATTTTAGAAAAAAATACAATAAGGCAACCAGTTGATCCGTTGCACTACAATAAGAAGTTTCAGTGTCTGTCCAAGTGTTTGTAGTAACGTCAACCACAGGACAAACACGGCACAGGCGGGACCTCACCATAAGGGCATGGCTGTTTCTGCGGTAACCGAGGAAACTTCCGTAGAAAATTTGCCAGAGTGGGACCATGGCGACCCAGTGGGTCATCTGGGGGCATGAACCTGATGGAGGGAGAAGAGTAGGGTTTAGATTCACACCACACTAGGGCCAAATTATGTACTATACAACAATGGCGAACTAATTTGGATACCACACTAGCTGAGTTATAAATATATTGTGGTTTATTATTATTATGGGTGAATTTTGCAGCAGCATATCATCGACGCTGAAAGATTTGATGCAGGAACCATCATTCAACGGAGGCATCAGGGTCAAACCATGCGAGGTGAGGTTTCTGTACATTTTAGCCAAGTGAGTTCGCAGCCTCGTCGGTTCAGAAAGGGAATGGATGGAACATTAGCCAGCGGACCTCACTAGCCAGGAAGGAGAAGTTCCTGTTGTCATTGGTCGTGTGAATATGGGGCTTCAGTTACTGTACCCCCCAAAAGATTTTTCACAGATTGGAGTACCCCTCGAGTACCCCCTCATGTTAATGGTGTCATGAGTGTTTTCAAGTACCCCCTGTGGGGAGGCCAAGTACCCCCAGGGGTCCTAGTACCCATAGTTGGGAACTTTAAAGTTGTTTTATTGTCCAGCCAAATTAACTTTAGGCGGAATATTGGAAATGTTGCAATTCTTTCTTGTTATTTATCTATATTACATTTTTGAGCTCGAACTTGATTTGTACAAAAAATGTGGCTTACTATTTCAGTAAGCCATAGAGTTATGGACATGTTCATGAATAGAGCTGGGCCATGTTTACCTCAGCAAGCAAACATTCTGCAGCCAATTGCAATGGTTGAGGTGAGTGGTTTAAAAAAAAAAAAGAATTATGTGTTTTAGCATTTTAAAATGTGTTTTTTCATCATCAGTGTTTTTTAATTTTTTTATCCAAATGATTAAATTAAATGTCAGATGAATCCATAGAACACACGATATCCAAAACTGTCATTAGTGAACGGCCCTATTATAATTCAGGATCAACCATAAATATGCCACAAAACTCACTTGTCATTGACAAACGAGTACATGAGCAGCCTCTCCTCTATGAAGCGCTTCCATTCTGGCCTCTCTCCCTGAAGGTCCCGGTAGGTGTCGTTGGACACAATGATGCCGTCAGACTCATGCGCCAGCTTGACGATGAAGCGATCGTCATAGCAGACCACCCGTTTCCCCGCTACACGTCGTGAAGGGGTGAACACCACAATCTTCCTTCTCTCCAGCTCACGCAAAATTAATTGATCTTCAGAACAGTAAAAAGAAAAAAAACACTAACATTAGATTTGTCTTTGTACATTTTTTACATTATAGTCATTTAGCTGACACCTTTATTCAAAGCAACGTACAGTAGTGAGTGCATACAACTCCAACCTTCTAAATACTTGATCATGAACTAGGTTTTCGCTAACATATACTATTTGTTTTTATCATTTGTCTCATTGGTGTTCTGCCTCTACTTTGAGCAAAATATAGTTTGCTGTCTTATTTAGTCACAAAACCTGTTTGGTAACTAGAACAACAAAGATGCGTCGATAGTATGACAACAACAATGACATTACATTTGGCACAAACATACTGAAGGATAAATTGACGAGCCTCAGATATTTGCAATTTGCCAATTAAACCTAATTACTCTTTATCCACTTATGTATGTAGGTTTATCCCAAATACAGAATCTTATATATACTGACAATGCCAAATATGTTGACTTTTGCAATAGATACGCATGAGGAATGTTGGTTTTGGCAACTGAAATAACTGTAAATTAGCCAAGCCTCTAGTCATCGTGACATGAGCAGGCAATATGTATGAAAGGAAGTAATAGAGATGCTTAGAAAAGTCCCCTGTTTTATCAGCTGAGCATGAAATAACTATTCAGGAGATAAGGCTTAACCTAGGTTGCCATATAAAAACAGAAACATATCCGTGTTGGGTTTTTCCCTCCTGGTCTGTACTACTCTCACTTCCAGAGTAACTGGGGGAGTGGCAATAACTTCAACTTTGATCTGTTTTCATGTATAAACGGTTCTGCCTCTGCCTCAGGTTCAGAAACTGAAAAATACCAAACAAGGCCATTTGACAAACTGCTTCTTGGTCACACATAAAAAACTATAAAAGAGATCCAGACCAAAGAGATAAGCTCACTAGTCCAACATTTGATTGAATATAGCATTGAATCTCATGTTGGATACATGCCCACCCAATTACTGTATATTTAGCTTGAGAAGGAAATGGACTGGATTACATGCAATAAAGGGCTTTTGTAATTCAGAGAAGGAAGTAGACATTGGACCCTGGGAGGTGTATTTCTGACATCTTTACCTGAGATAGGGACATCTGGTCTCGCCTGCTCCTTCCTCCATGAAGGAACAAACACTGTAATATCATTATGACCCATGTCCAGGAAGAAGTTCACAGCCAGCTGGATTCCCAGACAGGAAAACACTTCCTTGTTCCCATGGCTACACAGAGGTAAAATAATTATTGGTGAACAAGCAAGTCAACCATATCCTTGCTTGTACAATTCCTCATTGCCACAGCTACAACACATGAACAATAGAAACAATGTTGATCAAGAAAGCTAGTTCTACTAAATGTCCGTTCATAATGGTCTATCTGTGTGCTAAGGGATATTCACATGACACGGACTTTGTTTGTTTGAGTCCAAAATTAAGCCCTATTTCCCAGATAGAACATTACTTTTGACTATAAATTGTGGGGCTATAAATGGAAGAAGTACACCATAAATGGAAATTAAGGAGCCATTTGGATTTTACACTGTACCACAAAGGCTATATTAATGACAGCTTTGTTGGAGAGAGGAACTGCGATGAAAACTGTTTCCTTCCAGTGAAAAGCACTTAACTACACAATATCACAGCATTTGAATTGCAAATGTTTTAACTGTGTACACACAAATAAAATGGGAAGTTCTGACACTAGGTCACCTTTAAACTACTACAGCCCCAGTACTAATATAACCTCTAGACAACCAATCCTGGAGCATGTCAGTAAACGTACCTAGTTATGGTAGAGACTGACAGCTGCAATGGTAAATATATCCATTTATCGTCAACAGAAATATAAACCAATTCTCATATCCTTTGATCTAATGGCATTCAACTCCTTTATTCTATTTTCAATTAAACTATTTAGATGTCATTATTCACTGTGACTATTAGCAAACCAGTATTGAGCAGTTCAGGGCTCTTGTGGTTAAGATTATAATGTGAAAACTCCATAGGGAAAAAGGGTTCCATTTGGAATGCACCTTAAGTAGGGCAGTCATGCCTATAAGCAGTCATGCCTTATAGGCCCAAAGGATCTGGCAGGGCATAAATTGCAGTGAGGCCTTTTCCAGTCTTACAGTGCACTGATTTGCATGTTCAGATTTGCATACAAGAGCGATGAGGTAGAGCTATGCCTGTGTCAGCTTGAGCGTTGTATGGAAATGCTAACAAGCCCAAAGAGACAGGACACTGGAATGAGGGTGGTGTGAGAGACCAGGTTGAGTCTTCCCTCAGGCTGACAGTGACACTTGACTGAATGTCTGTTTGAGTGTCTGCGCCTGAACTAATGTTGGCATCTCTGACTTCTAGCTAGATCCTTATTATGATGGTTTAGTGTGGTAACATGTCATTAGAAAATGTTATAAGAAAATTACTATTTCTTGGGGACATATGGGATAATTCTGCTCATTAAATAACGACTTTCTCTATGGGCTTTCTGCCAAACCACAATATCTTAGAATCACAAATGTAAACACTTCGCTGGAAAGAGGAGATGAAGCTAATGTTTCAGCCCTTTTGGTACTCCTATTCTATTTAAAATATATATATATATTTTTTTTTAATCATATTTTTAAGGTTTATATCATATTTTTAAGGTTTATTCAAGATATTAGCACGACTACTAAATACAAAAGTTAATGTGTGTTAGGAATATTTAAATATTTAAAGTTAATGTGTGTTAGGAATCCATATTCCTATTGGGGACTGCCCCCACTAGAAGGGCCAAGACGGTGGACAAGTGGCTTCAGGTGTCCCACCACATCAGATTCCAAGCAGCATCATGTACAGAGTAACCAAGGCAATGACTACAAATTAGTCGAGAGTTCCGCACCTCATGGCCACATTGCTCCCATCGATCACTATGGGTCTCAGGGCATCTCTTTCCTCACTGCCCACATCCTCCCAGCTGGCTGGTGTGACAGGCAGGCTGCCGACAGTCTCCGCTTGGGAGGTCTCGATGCCTCCCAAATTCTCCCTCTCCTTCCCCATCTCATTGGGGTTAACTCCAGTCCGTACAAGCTCCCCCAGGACACTGTTAGTGTCTATGTTTAGGCCAAACCTCCGCAGCACGGTCCACACCTGCGCTGGGGAGTAGCCCAGTTTACGATAGAAGTCCAGCTGAGCCTCTCCTGGGTCTGGGGTTGTCTTGTCGCTCTCCTCTGCGGCAGGACAGTGGGGGCCACTGGGGTGCATTCTCTCATAGATGAAACGGGGTGGTGGATGATTATGGAAGGCTGGCATAATCTATCACAATTAGAATCAGAAAGGGTTTTATTGTCAAGTTAAGTTTCAAAACAAACCTATGTTTAGTACTCTATAAAACAGACAAGAACTTAGTTGGCTGAGGGGCAATTCCACAGGTACAAAATATACTTTCAGCAATTTACAGTCCTAACATTTATGATTTTTATGTAATGGTTGGTGACAGAAAAGCTGAATAATCTACAGTTTTTTAAATGACCAATCTTTCACAAAATGTATGCAAAATGTATACTGCGACAGATTATTGAAAGATACAATATCTGCAGAAAATAAACATAATTTGGAAAACTGGCCAGTATCCCCTCGCATACATATTTCTTTCATAATGTCAAAATTACCTTCTCACAATAATTTATTGACAGGTTTGTGTTTATATGGATGATTGTGGGGGTCATGGAAATAGAATATATACGAGATAAGATTGCCGTTAGCAAGTATTTTTATCAAGACAAGTTCAAGGAACTTGCATGACATAGTCAGCGGGAATGCATCTGATTGGTAAGGCAATTCATAAACAGTACTTAAAATTGTGAAATACATAACATTACATTGTTATTAAGTACTATCATAGTTAATAACTATTTGAAGGTTTAAAATAATGTTATTGCGCAACATTTCAATGTTGGTACATGGTGTAACACATTTTAAATTGTTAGCCTTATTTAATAAATTGACATAAACATAACATATTTACTAAGAGTACATTTGTTGAAAATAATTAAGATTACGTTTTTTGCTATTTGTCATACCTCAGTTATCCAAAGTGACTTACATAATCGATTGCATATATTTTACTTTACAAATATATACCTTTTCATAACCGGGAATCAATGGGGATGAGTTACCGGCCATGATGAGACTCGAGTCTTACTGAGAACTTTTACACTGAGTGCCATTAGATCTTTAGTAGACACACTAGTCAGGACAAACATTTTACGTCCCATCCCAAAGGAAGACACCCTAAACTGAGCAATGTCCACCTCAATGCCCTGGGACATTGAGATCCGACCTTAAAACTGGAGGTAAGAGTGCCGCACAACTGGCCCTCCAAAATCAGTGGCAGCTGCAGCTGTCTCCAATACATGCATTGTCAAGGACAGACCCTGATTTTTACTGCTTCTTCAGAGGCAAGTCATCAGTGCAGGGTTCAATGCTGACGGCTTTTTAAGGAAATGTATTAAATTACATTATATTATTTGCCCAGTGTTCATTTTCTGAGATATTCGTCTTCGATGTCAACCTAAGGTGGCCCTGTATTTGTTGCGCCAATTTAGTCCGTTTCGGGAAAACAGTACAACTACAAAAATGCAAGCTCCTCTGACTTCCTAAGCTTTTGACACCGTGATCAGGATACATATATGTCGCCAAAATGACAAAAGTACGTCTTTAAAAGTAATAACTCACCAGTAACTTTTTGATCAACCGTTTCGGGATTTCATTTTCGGGTCGGTGTTATCTATGTAAGCTATGCCAAATAAATGCTGCTCTTGGTGTGAGCAGTTTCACGGTAGACACCGGCAAACATTATAGTCATCCGCTTTGACGCGTCACGAGGGAATAGGGGTTTTCCCGTCTTCTTTCATTGGTACAGAAACCCGACAACGGTAGTTTGTCGGTCATTGACTTGATAATGAAAATGCCTTATGTTTTATCTTGTTAGGTACACATATTACCTCTTAATACCAATTATTTACCTATTCACCTCTTTATAATGATCGCTTTCAGGCTAAATAATCGACACGTGATCCCATTGTGTACTTTCTAAGGCTGTCCAAGTCTGATTACCATGAATATGTATAAACTTGCTAAAAATTACTTATTGGATCTTAAAAAAAATCTTAATGGAACTTTAACAGGTTAATTCAATGTTTGACAAAGCAGAGACTGCAGTACTTGAATCAGACATATCTTCAATATTCAGTATTCTGAATCTAAAATGTGTAGAATCTATAAAAAATGTGTAGAATATATTATACTCAAATTAGGAACTATGTATTTTCTTCTTAATTCAAAAATAGAATAGTATATATTTCTGCCCATATTTACTTTTCTTCTAAGTCACTCATAGTGTTGTGAATTATGTGAGAGACAAGGCTTACACTGCTGGAGAGTTTTTCCCATTTCCTTTGCAATACGATTAATGATTTGGAATTTTATTAGGACATCCACTACTGCCAACAGCAGCTGATAATCTTTCTGGGGTCCACATAACTTAGAAAATTACACAGTACAACACATGATTATACACACATAATAACCTCCATAGATACTATAATATACAATACAAAATAAATACAGCAAGTATGGGTTTAATATTACATTGATGATCTGGAAAATATCTACTATTCATTGTCCTGTAAAAGGATGATGAAGGCCAGCTCTTTAAGCTGAGACTTGTTTTTGAAAAAAAAATGTTTTGTCCATTAAAATAGTATCAAATTGATCAGAAATACAGTATAGACATTGTTAATGTCATAAATGACCATTGAAGCTGGGTTTTCTAATGACCAATTAGCCTATTAAAATGATAAACTTGGATTAGCAAACACACTGTGCCACTGGAACACTGGAGTAATGGTTGCTGATAATGTGCCTCTGTACACGTATGTCGGTATACCATTGAAAATCAGCAATTTTCAGCTACCATAATGTATGTGAGGTTCTGTTTTTTTTGTGCTGTGGTGCCTGAAAATAGCTTTTCTTTTTTGTTCTGATTGCTTTCTCCTGTTAAGACTTTGCCTTCATTGGCTCCCTATTTAGGCTGCCCAATTCTGTTCAGCTTTTGTCAAGGCATTGCCTCCCCATCTGCCTTGTTCTTGTGTTCCTGACGATTGTTTTTAGCCTTTCCAAATCTGTTACTAAATCTGTCATTGGCTGTTAGCTCTGCGCTTGGCGTCTGGTTCCTCAGGTTATTATACAATTGTCATTTACAATATTAACACTGTATACTGTATTTCTTATTATTACTTATCAATTAGATGTTATTTTAATTAACAAAAAAATGGCTTTTCTTTCAAAAACAAGGACATTCCTAAGTGACCCCAAACTTTAGTGTATATCGAAGAAGACTGGAGATGCTAGATTCTTTTGTGTAATCAAAGTGGCAAATGGGCAACATTTATGTTGTACATTGTGGCAGTTTTATTTAGCTGCCTCCTACCATCTCCACAAAATGGATGTTTAGACAAAAAGTTTGGAAAGACACATTGAGATTGTATTCAATAAATGTTTTCACATTTTGGAACAAGTTTGATTACTTTATTAAGGTCTCCATACAGATTTGATACTCTGGTTTTAGATACCTGTGAAATGCAGATTCCCGATTAATGCTTAATTGAGTCAGGTAGAACTGAGTAATTTGTAGTCTTGTGTTTCTTATGACAATTTTTCTTTTTCTTATTTATCTTTGATTCTTTTGTTGGTTTAGGATCTGCTGGTTTAGGTTTTGGTTCAGGGTCTGCAGGTTTTGATTCTGTTGGTTTTGGCTCTACTGGTTCAGGTGCTGTTTCAGGCTCTGCTGGTACAGGTGCAGGTTCAGGCTCGGTTGGTTCAGGCACTCCTGGTTCTGGTTCAGGTGTGGGTTCAGGCTCTGCTGGTTCAGGTGTGGGATCAGGCTCTTTTGCTTCAGGTTCTATTGGTTCAGGCTCTGCTGATGCAGGTTCTGATTCAGGCTCTGCTGGTTTAGACTCTGCTGGTTCAGGTTCTGGTTCTCCTTCTGGTTCAGGCTTTGCTGGTTCAGGTGTGGGTTCAGGCTCTGTTGGTTCAGGTTCCACAGGTTCAGGCGCTACTGGTTCAGGCTCTGCTGGTTCAGGCTCAGTTTTTCCAGGTTCTACTGGTTCAGACTCTGCTGGTTCAGGCGCTACTGGTTCAGGCTCTGCTGGTTCAGGCTCTGCTGATTCAGTTTCTGGTACTGGTTCAGGCTCTGCTGGTTCTGCAGCTGGTTCAGACTCTGCCGGTTCGGGTTCTGGCACTCCTGGTTCAGGCTCTGCTGGTTCTGGTGCTGGTTCAGGCTCTGCTGGTACAGGCTCTACTGCTTCAGGTGCTGGTTCAGGCTCTACTGGTTCTGGCTCTGGTTCAGGCTCTGCGGGTTCAGATGCGGGTTCAGAGTCCGTTGATTCAGGTTCTACTGGTTCAGGCTCTGCTGGCTCAGGCTCTGGTTCAGGCTCTGCTGGTTCTGGTTCTGGCACTCCTGGTTCAGGCTCTGCTGGTTCTGGTGCTGGTTCAGGCTCTGC